>JAULJZ010018309.1:0-15912 GCA_032270985.1 Heliamphora pulchella
TATCAATATCAAAATCAGGTATGTGCTCCAAGTTAATTAATCTACGCATAGAATCATAATTAACATGACCTAGTCTAGCATACTACAAAATAGAAGACTCAAGCACATAAGCAACATGGGATTTTATTTTATTAGCAGTGGGAATGACAGTCATTACATTAATTTTGAATAGACAATTGGTCACATATCCTTTCCCCACATACATTCTTGCCTTAGACAGAGTAACTTTGTCTACCTCAAAGACCATCCAAAACCCGTGCTTTCTCAATAAAGATCCAGATATCAGATTCTTTTCATTATCTGGCACATAGAGCACATTATTCAATGTCAACTCTTTTTCGGATGTCATCTTTAGGATCACCCGGCCTTGCCTCAATACATCTGAGGTAGCTGAATTTTTCATATACAACTTCTGACCATGGGCCCCTATCTCGAAGATGTTAAACATTTGTCTGTCACAGCAGACATAGCGAGTGGCCCCTGTGTATATCCACAATTCTTGTGGATTTGAGTCTACCATGTTCACTTTAGAAACCACGGCCGAGAGATCAATATTTGAGACACCCTCAGTTGCCTCTGCTATATGAGCTTGAGCTTGAAAATTTATCGACTTCTTGCACTCTGAAGCACGATGTCCAAACTTATCACAGCTAAAGCATTTTCCTTGAAATTTCTCCTTCTGCTTTTTGGCAATATGACCTCTTGGTCCTAGTTTGACTTTCTTATCAAACCTTGTGTTGCCATGCCTGTCATGAATACTCTTCTTTGCTTTTGAAGAGTTCTCAACTTCCATCACGTTAGCCATGTTATAGTTGGAACTGACCCTCTTGCTCCTTGCTCCATTCTCTTCAACATTGAGTTTGAAGAATAGAGCCTCCAAAGTTATTTCCTTATTCTTGAACATCAGATTGCTCTTGAATTCTTTCCATGTTTTAAGAAGCTTGTGGATGACTGCAGCCACTAGGAATGCTTCACTCAGTAACATTCATTCTGCTTTGATCTCATTAATCAAAATCTGAAACTCTTAGACTTGAACCGTCACAAGTTTTGTGTCCTTCATCACATAATCAAGGAACCGGCCCACTATGAACTTCTTGGACCCGGCACCCTCAATTTTATACTTTCGATCTAAGGACTCCCACAGTTCCTTAGTCATTTTCGCCTCACTGAACACAGAATACAATGAGTCATTTAGAGTATTCAGAATTTAATTCTTGCACAGATAATCGGCATTCTTCCAATTATCAACTGCCATTAATTTCTGAGTGTCTGTTTTCTCATCAGCAACTGGAGCTTCCTTATTCAGGCATCTGGCCAGATTTAGAGTGGTGAGGTAGAACACTATTTTCTGTTGTCATCTCTTAAAGTCAGCTTCTCCTCCAAACTTTCTTGGCTTATCCACGTGAGACAAATGAACAATTGGAACACCAGGCATAGGAGCGACTTGCTTTTTAGTCGCAACTTGTTTTTTAGGCGACATATTTTCTGAAATAAGATCAATTCACATATTAGATCTTTACTATGTCAACAATAAGGCTTATCCACGTGAGACAAATGAACAATTGGAACACCAGGCATAGGAGCGACTTGCTTTTTAGCCGACATGTTTTCTGAAATAAGATCAATTCACATATTAGATCTTTACTATGTCAACAATAAGAATAGATTAACAATCTAAACTTAATTTCCCCGAACATCGTCTATCATGTGGTGGGGTCCCATGGGGCGCGCCCACTGGTGGGGGTTTTAGGGGGCCGTGCACCCTAACGGGGTTCTTAGGGGCAGCGTCCCTAGGCAGGAGTCTGAGGGCAACGCTCTTAGTGGGGATCGACCAAACCCCAGAGGCTGAGCCATTCAACCTTTCAAAGGTTAGCTGCTTACGGCTGCTTACGGCCTTAGCCGATCGGATCTTTATTAAGTAGATCTCAATTAAGCATCATAGCGAATGTATCGACACATGAAGGAAATGGTTGACACCAATAGGAAAAGTGTCAACACAAACATTAAAGGTGTCGACACATAAATGGAAAAGTGTCAACACAAACAACCCAGGGTCCACACAAACAGAGAAATGTGTCAACACAACCATCGAATGTGTTGACACAAACACCCTTGGTGTCGACACAAAAGAGCTGAGAAATTCAACGCAAACAACCAGCGAAGGTGTCGACACAAATAGAGAAATGCGTCAACATAAAAGAACCGAAAGTTCAAACAGAGGTAGGTGTAGACACAAATAGAGAGAGGTGTCGACATAAAAGAAACGAGAGCTCCAAACAGAGAGAGGTGTCGACACAAACAGAGAGAGGTGTCGACACAAAAGAACCGAGAGTTCAACTAGAAAAATGTGTCGACACTAACAAAGAAATGTGTCGACACAAAAGAATTGAGAGTTCAGCTTAACACCAACAGAAGGAAAATGGTCGATACCAACAAAGAATGTGTCAACGCAAGCAGTTAAAAGTGTCAAAAGTGTCGTCACAAATAAAAAGGTGTCGACACAAACGACCAGATCTCAAATTTCAGAACAGCGACTAGATGATGGAAGAGAGAAAACCACTGTGGTTTGGATTATTCTGAACACATTATCCTGAACAAATAATTGTTCTCATTTTGCAATGAATCCATAAAACTTGAACATACTCACGGAATATGTTAGAAGTATAAACATGTATTTTCTGGTCAAGAAAATTGAAGATCCAAACTGACCAGGTTTTAAAAAACTTAATCTTTCTTAAGATTGTTGGGAGAAATATAACGCAATACAAGATTTGCTCGGTGGTCCAGAAAATACATATTTATTAACAAACAACGATTACAATAAACTGAAATTATAGGAAACGAAATACAGAAATTAACATGAATAGACAATGCAAATCGAGTCCTGCAAACGCAGTTTTCTTAAGAATGATTCACCGCCTACCGAGAGTGTTGTAGGTTTTTCACCGGCGTCAGTCTCCCAGGATAAAACGATTGACCCGAACGTTGGAACACTGCCAAAGATCGACTACAAACGTACCTTGTATGTCTTTCTCTCTCTCACAATTTGCTGTTGTAATTTGGTCTCTCTCTCTCTCTCTTCTTGTATTTTGTATCTTCACGCACTAACCTTCTTTCTTTGCAGAATGTCTCTTTTTTTTTTTCTTCAGAATACTAGAGAACAGGAGGAGTCCTTATATAGAATTCTCTCATGGAGGGTTACAACAGAAAAATCAATTGTCAATGAATACCAATGAATTCTGAAATTCAATTGCCAATTGATGGTCAATTCAATTGCCAATTAAATTCATAATTCAATTCTATAATAATGGTCAATAATTCTAGCATAATGACCAATTGAATTCACTATTGTCCACCACAATTTAGCTATGAATACTCACACAGGCTATTCTTCTTCTGCGTGAATTGCGTATCTCCAACCAAAAATGAAAAGGTGCGGGTGGATGGTGGTTTGTGGTGGTGGTGGCGGCGGCGGCTTAGTAGTGTTGATTGGTGGCTTGGGGTTGGTGGGTGGCGGAAGTTCATCGGCAACGACGACGTCAGCAGTGTGAGAGTTGTCCAGTGTCGACGTGGGGTGGCCGGCGGTTGGCAGGTTTGGCCTCGCAGTGGCGGCAGTGGCGGGAAGAGTCCTCACCATGCTCATTTCTTTATTGTTGTCTTTCTTTTTATTTTTCGATGTTTTTCTTTTTCAGAGAATTAGCCAACAAGGATAGGTAAAAGTGTTTGCATGGGGATTCTCAGTAGCTAGATGGCCTTTTGTAAGGGACACGCGTATAATTGCACGCAGGCAAGTGAGACACTTGACAGTTTTCAGCATATTTTTTACCGCGTTAATTTTTCGATGTAAAAATTTTGTTTCGAAAAAATATCAAAAACTCGCTCTTAATTTTTTATGTATTTTTATGATTTTTTATATAGTTAAAATTATCCCAAAAATTCTTGAAGTACGAATTTTAGTTTTGTTTCAAATTTGTGATTACCAATAATTTATAAGATGAAAGATTTTGAGTCTTGATTTTAAAATAAATTATAAAGTTTTTTTAGGAATTTTATTTTAAAATTTTCAACTAATTTATTATTATTAATTTTTATAATAGACTATTAAATACTATATTATTTTGAGAGGTTTTGTCACGCCCCAAATTTTGAATTACGTGAAACAATCACAAACAACCATACAGAACTGAAAGGCAACACCCAACTCGATATTCTACTTTCAAGATAAAAGCATACAAGCATTATATATATATATATATATATATATATATATACCGTCATCAGGCTTACAACACACGGTTCGAACACCGAAAACATGTAAACATGCATGGTCCAAAAGAAATAAAAAAAGAAAGACTATAGATCTTTCGCTCCTCTAGCATCTCCGAATCAACCTGCGTGACTGGTACCTGAAAAATATTTTAAATCCATACCATGAGCCAGAGCTCAACAGAAATTAGACAAATATGAAATAAAAGCTAAACATGCTAGCAGATGTAATATGTATGTTGCGACTCGTCTGAGCCTCAAAACAAGTTTAAAAATAGTTTTACATTATTGCTCACAAGAGTCTTGAAAATAGTTTGAAAGCGATTTTATGTACAAACATATATGCTACAATGCTTCATATGCAAAGATCGACTCTTACGAGTCTCGACTCCCAGGAGCCCACATGTAGATATATATCCATCGACTCACACGAGCCTAAAAAAGAAACAGGTATATGTATGTAGCACATGTATACATATGTATATCGACTCTCACAAGCCCCAACAACAGGTCTACAATATCACGATGATACACACCCAACACAATAATTTTCTCGGACTTTTACCGAAAGACCACAGTCCCATCTAATTCACAGTTAACTAGAGTTAATTTATACAACACATGCAACTCATACGACACACGCAATCCACATAATGCACCACATGTAACACTCACCACGCAACACATGCCATCTACACGACGCAACACATGCATCCTGCACCACGCACCACGTGCAACACACACAACACGTCTCTTCAGGACCACTTTTTCGTCCTTCAGATACCCGTACATAGATGCATCGTTAGGACCACTTTTCTGTCCCTCCAATTCCCACGCACACACATGCATTGTTAACCAGAGTGGACCACTTTTCCGTCCATCATTAACTAGAGCTAACGTACATTGGACCACTTTTTCATCCATATCACATCGGACCACTTTTTCGTCCATTGCAATCATCCACACACAGATAAATAAAACCAGAGTTTTATATACACAAGGACCACATATCCGTCTTACAATATGCATGAATAAAACTAGAGTTTTAAATGCATAAAACCACGTATAAGCACTACGTTTCACATAACGGCACCACACGCCACATAACCAATCACGACATCACATGCCTCACTCCCGATACGACTTCACATGCCACACACCCAATGTCTACACACTTGGACGACCGTCCTCTCACCTGGACAACCAACAACCTACAAACAAAACCTAATCCGAAAGCCAACTTTAAACCTCCCACAACACGGTTTTCGTAAACGTTTTCACAAAACAGAGTCCCTTTGACATATCTAATGATCCACTTGACAGCGGTGAGATGGGACTCTTTGGGACAAGCTTGAAAACGAGCACAAACTGCTACACTAAAGGACAGGTCAGGACGACTAGCAATAAGATATAGGAGACTAGCTATCATGCTGCGATATACGGTAGGATCAACATCCTTCCCATCCGAGTCTTTTTCAAGCTTGATGCTAATGCTCATAGGAGTATGGGCTTCCTTGGAAAATTCTAAGCCAAACTTCTTAACAAGGTCATGAGAAAATACGGATTGGGATATAAAAAATTCATTTTTCATTTGTTTCACATGAAAACCCAAGAAATGACTTAATTCACTAATTAGACTCATTTGAAATTCATGGCTCATTTCAATATCGAAATAGTGAGAGTGACGATTAGAGGTGGGACCAAAGACGATGTCATCAACATAAGTTTAAGCAATAAGCAAGTAATCCTCAATTTTCTTTAGGAAGAGGGTTCGATCGGCTCCCTCTCGAACAAAGCCAGAATTTAAAAGATGGTTCATGAGCCTTTCATAACAAGCTCGAAGGGCTTGTTTAAGACCATGGAAAGCCTTTTTAAGCCTATAAACATGACAGGGATTGTGAGGGTTTTCAAACCCTTTTGGTTGCTCAATATAAACTTCTTCTTTAATGTCTCCATTAAGAAAATCAGTTTTAACGTCCATTTGATATAACTTGAAGCGAATGCAACATGCTATAGCAAAGAGGAGTCGAATGGATTCAAGACGGATAATTGGAGTAAAGGTCTCATCAAAATCAATTCCCTTAATTTGGGAATACCCTTGGGCAACAAACCTAGTCTTGTTTCTAACAACACCACTATTTTCACCACGTTTGTTTTTAAAAATTCATTTTATTCCAATGACATTATTGTGACTAGGTCATGGGATAAGATACCAAACCTCATTCCTATCAAATTGGTAAAACTCTTCTTGCATGGCATTAATTCAATTTCCATCACCAAGAGCTTTTATTCTTTTGGGTTGAATGAAGGAAATGTAGCACACATAAGTGATTTCATTTTCAATGTGTGCCTTTCTTCTAGTTAACATGCCATCCCTGGAGTTTCCAATAACAAGGTTAATGGGATGATTCAATTTAACCCTAGTGGGTGTTTCTTTAGTGAGTGTAGGATAATCCTCAACTTGAGGAATTTGATCTCTCGTCATAGACTCTTCAACACCCTCAACCTCTAACTTAAGTTCATCACAGGATGAGTCATGATTAGACTTATTGGGAGAGCTAGAACTCTCCCCCTTAAAAACATGTTACATTTTCTCGTTATCAGTGGAGCTCAAATCATCAACCGTGGTATCATTCACCACAACATTTGCAGACTCTACCAGAGTCGAGGTTCTCAAGTTACACACCCTATAGGCTCTACTATTTGTTGAGTATCCTAGAAAGATTTTTTCATCATTTCTAGAGTCAAATTTTCCTAAGGACTTGCTATCCCTAAGGATGTGACATTTACTTCTAAAGACTCTGAAATATTTGACATTAGGTTTCTTTCCATTTCAAATCTCATATGAAGTATGAGAAGTCCCAGGCTTGAGATAGACTCTATTTATGGTGTAGCAAGCGGTGTTAATCGCTTCGGCCCAAAGGTTTCTAGGGACTCTCTTGGCATGCAACATGACTCTTGCCATTTCTTGTAGGGTCCTATTTTTTCTTTCCAACACCGCATTTTGTTGAGTGATCCGGGTTGAACTTTTAGGCAAATGGTTTTGAAAGACCCAATGGTGTCAAACTTTTCTTTCAAGAAGCCTACCTAGGTGAAGCGAGAATAGTCATCTATTATAACAAGAATATACTTTTTCCCACCTAGGCTTTTGGTTCTAGAGAAACCCATCAAATCCATATGCAAGAGTTCGAGAGGTCTCAAGGTAGCAACAAGATTTGTCTTTTTATGTGGGCATTTGATTTATTTTTTTTTTAAGCAATTGCCACAAACAAGGCCCTTACCACTGTCCAATTTGGGAACCCCTTTTATGAGTTTTCTTCCGATTATTTTAGACAAATCAACAAAATTAATGTGACCTAATCTTTGGTGCCACATTTCAATCTCATCAAAAAGAATTTTGTTGCAAACATTATCAGAATTAGGCATTATGTAATAGCAATTGTCAGAAGATCTAGCACCCTTAATAATGCAAGCACGAGAAGAATCAATGATAGAGCATCCATTTTGATTGAATTGAACATTATGGGAATTATCACAAAATTGTCCTATGCTCAAGAGGTTAGCTTTCAATCCCTCCACATAAAGCACATCTTCCAATTTAGGAAGGCCACTAGACATAATCACGCATTTTCCTATGATCTTCTCTTTGTTTTCATCCCCAGAAGTGACATACCCCCCAGGGTATTCTTGAAAAGAAACAAATTAAGATATATCTCCAGTCATATGTCTAAACATCCACTATCTAGGTACCACAGGGAAGTATCATGAGTATGAGTAACAAGGCAAATATTTTCTTTTCTTCTCCACAATTATTTGTGAGATAGGTCAGAGGAGTTCTTGGTTTTTTTCAACTTATTACTCAAGTTCAAGTTATGACATGGAAATTGGTGATTGATGTTTCTAGCCTGATCATGACTCATTCTGCTAGGAACCTTAAAGGAGCTCCTCATAGTCAAGGATAACTTGTCGATTTCAGTGACAAGATAGGAAGATTGAACGGCTAGATCACTTAGGTGCCAAAGAACATCATGCATTTTATTCACACGTCTAGCTTGAGTTTGACTTATAAGTCTCCCAATAGTAGGTAGGCCCTTAGAATCTTCCTTGGCAATCTTTCTTTTTAGGCGATAACAAATCGATCTTATGTGACCTTGGACACCGCAGTGGTGACAAACGAGAACACCTCTTTTCTTATGAACATATTTGACACTCTTGACCTTGTCACTTTGAGTAGCAAGAGATGGAAAAGAACTGAAAGCGCTAACGAACACTACTTTTTTACAATCACCCGTAGTCTTAGGTTTCAAGAATGGGGGGTCTAAATACCCTAGACCGATCTTATCTCTGAAGGAGTACAACAACTCAGTGATTCGAAAAGTCGCTTCACTCCTCGTCATCATGGAACTAGATTTAGAGAGGTCTTTTTCATGGTCATGAATTCTAGACTTAGCGACGGTCAACTCACTGAGATATTCAAGTCTCTCTTTCTCAATGTGAGAAAACTTATCAGACAAGTTCACCTTGTGGGTCTTGAGATTTTCAATTTTTATGGTCTTCTCCCTCACTTCACTTTTAAGTGAGTTCATATCTTTTTCTAGGGTTCTAAATTTCACCTTGATTTTCAGTTTATCTTTCTTGAGTTTAAGACACTCATTGACAAGTTCATTATATGCTCCATGAATGGATTCTATATCATCTTTGTCATTAGCCTCATTGTGACGCCCCGTCCTCCAGGAACGTTAGGACGTACATAAGTATAGATAAGGTGAATATTTTAACCATTCATTCATATTTAGATATCATAAATATTATATCATTAAGAGTTCTGAACTGTTCATAAGTACATAACGATTATAGTTTCACTAGAAAATTTAATAAAAATTACAATACGCCCGTGAAAATTGAACAGAAAGAACAAAAGTAAAAACTCAATTCTTCAGCTAGCATTGTCGGGGTCCATTGGCTTCGGTCACTCACTCTGTTCTTCAATTTCGTCTTCTTCTATGGGGGCGACTATCTCAAAAAACTCATCACACTCATCTGTGGCACGAATGCCTTGAGCCAAAGTCCTAAAGCAAATTCTCTAAACTGTATAACAAACTTACAACAAAATATCCTATAATACATATCGTATAATACCAAATACAATTTTAAAGTCAAAGAGACAGATAATTTAATATTTTCAACAGGGTAAGCATATATAAGAACAATTGTGTAAGTGCGTGATACAGATGAATGCAATGTAGTTGCCCAACCCAACTTGTATCCAGGAATAAAAATTGGAGTTTCACTTTAGGACTTGTTTCTATTGCTTGTATGAGCTTATTATCATTGCCGCCTCAGGTACTTATTTTCATTGCCGTGATGGGACTTGTTGTCATTGCTGCCTCAGGGACTTATTGTCATTGCCGCCTCAGGGACTTATTATCAATGTCGTGATGAGACATTATGTTATTGCCGCCTCAAGAACTTATTGCCAATGCCGTGATGGGACTTTATAGGGTTACTCACATTAAAACTAGGATACTCGCTTAGTATTAACTTAAAGTTTAAATTACCAAAACTAGAGTTCTAGTGATGAACCCGTGGTGCCCAAGAGTATTTATAAATAACAAATCTTTTTTTTTGAACCTCGGGGACACACCCGAGGTGCTCAGAGAGAATGTATTCCAAAATAGTTACAAAAATGGCTACCAGGGACGCCCTAGACTAGAAGTCGAGAAAAGAATAATTCCAATAAAACCCAACCCACAATGGAAGATACGGAAAGAACTCCAATATGCCGAAAGGCAAATATGATAATGCCTATAATGTGCAACATGCGTCTCATGTACAACTATATATAGCATGGTGTCTAAGTAAGGTTTAGCTCATGGTGCAACTCATTAAAGTATGGAGTACAAATATACGAAGTATAATCTACAATTCATGGATCCAACCTATCGACATGGTTTCTAATCATCACATTGTTAATTTCATACTCCAATCACTCATGTAAATCATTTAAAGTCCATATGTTCAAGTTTCATAAAGTAACACGCCACTCATACACTTAGCCAAATTTTAGGTAATTGTTCAAACGCCAATTTTAAAATTATAACAGTATTTTGAAGTACTTAGATATGAATTTAATTTCTGAATTTTGAACACCAATTAGATAAAATTATTTCTTACAACTTTCATATTTAACACTAAAGTCAATTCTTAGGGTAAAAGAGTCATTTATTTTAATTAAAAAAAAAATTCATTTAGCACTTTAAGGAGAAAAGTGCAGAATTTAGGCTTCTGTTAGAGACGATTTTAGGGCCCCAATTCAAGGGCTATGGGTCTAATATTTGGGCAGATTTTATTTTATGGTGTCCCCAACAAGTTTAAGGTTTTGTGCTAAGACTAGTTGTTTGGAACAAATAGATATTTTTGGCCAATTTACGAAATGGGTTTAGTCAACCTAAAAAGGGTATGCAGAATTAGTTTCCAACGGAGAGGTCACAAGGCATTTGTGGTACCATATGAGGTTATTTGGGTATGATTTTTTCTCCTTATCTAGGTTAATATGTTTATTATATTTTTCATATTTACCACTTTTGGATTTGGCTATTAAAAATTTAGGGTTTTGACCTCACAAAAATGTGTGACAGAAAGCTCTGTTAGTCACTGTATCACAACAATGACTTTGGGAATTGTTTTCACCTATTAAGACTTTATATAATTGGCTCATTTTTGGTGGACAGTAAGCTAAACATGTCCTATACAAGTTTTATGTTTTGACCTAAGCTCGGTTCTCACTTTAACTTAGGGCTTTTAGGTCTGCAACTTAGAGTGGTCAAAATTTGACACTATTTGGTAAAAATGGTATATCTGGAGTTGTACCCAACGAAATCACTTTAAACTAATTTTGTATGAAAGAGAACATCCAAATCTAGGTCTGGACATAAAAGTCACATTTAGAATATGTTTCTACAATTCGTTATGATATTTTAAAGTTCCTAGCTGAAAGTTGGTAAGACCAAAAAATTAGGTTATCTAGGGTTTTGGTAGCTTAGCTCATGTTGTGTGTATTTTTTATGTATTATCTTTGCATGCATGTCTTATTCTCATACAAACCAAAACTTCAGAACATATTCAAGCCATAAAACTCAAAAATATTTACATGCAAGCACATGCAATGCTTGATCTTACATGAACAGCCCATAATCTACTTCTACGACGTCTTTTTGAGTTAATCTTTTTTTCTTATTCTTAGGGTTGATTATAGAGATAGATTGAGGGCTATTTCATGAGAGTATGACAGAAGGTTTTATGAAATCTACTTACCTTATTTGAAGACCTAAAAGTGGCGGATGGATAGAACTTGGCTTTAGGAGTATCCCCGAGCCTCTTTGGATCCTTCTTTCTTTTTTTTCTTCTTCTTCTCTAGAACACTTTGAATATTCTCTGATCTCTCCTCTCTCTCTAACCGAATACATGAGGAAGAAATGAAGGGCCCTTGTTTGGTTTATATAGAAAAAAATTGGTAGTGGACTTAATGATGGTTTGTAAGCTTGTTTTTAAATTTCTTCATTTATAATTGGTTGCATGGGAGGTGGAGAGATTTTTAGAAATTTGAAATCTGGAAATTCATAGAAAAATTAGTGGGAATTTGGATGGGGTGTGTTTGGGTGGTTCGAAGTACTTTATTTTGCTTTAATTGCTTATTTAGTGGTATTTTGGCACTACATTGCCCAAGAAAAAGTTTTTAAAATTGATTTGATATATCTTTTTGGTCTTCTAACTTACTAAAATGAATTATCTTAGTGTTATTATTATTATTATCATAATTTAGAAAAATGTTGACAATAATTAATTATTTAAATGTAGACAATTAAGTTACTTTAAGTTATTTTGACTAGATGTAACTTTTTGACTTATTTATTGCATTGAAACTTTAGATAATAATTTGTTTTCTTTTGTTAATTTTATTATTTTATTATTATGTATATTACTTGTATAAAAAGTCTTAAGTCATAATAATGCTTAATTTATACAATTTATTCTCATTTTTTAGTTTAAAAATTATAAAAAGTCACTTTTTGGGCACAAACTCCAATGTGGCCGGCCACTAAGGGAATTTTTGTTATTTTTGATGTTATTTTATCTTTTGTTACTTAATTGTATTTAAATATTTGATTTAGGTTGTCCATGTATCAAATTTTGAATTTTTAAAACTCTTTACTGTACTAGGGACAAAATAGTTATTTTATCCTAATTATGAGAATTTTTGATTTCTCATATAATATTTCATGTTATTTACTTAATTTAGGATGTTAGTAGTCTTATTTACTTAATTTAGAATGTTAGGAGTCTTCTATGAGGATTAAGATTTTACCTCTGAGCATTTGATCTCTTTAGGGTTTCCAGATCGAATTAGGATTTTCGGGTTGAGTTAAGGTTACCATCCTTCTAGCGACCTAAGATCTTATCAACTAATCGTCGCTAATACTAAGGTCTGGGTTGGATCGCAACACTGGTCGTTATAAACCAGGCTGTTATAGCTAGGGCTTGTACTGGGGTGTTACAAACTACCCCCCCCTTAAACAAATTTCGTCCCTAAAATTTCATCTCGTACTTCATCTTGTGGAAGGTCGGAGATGATTTACTAGCATTATGCCTTCTCGTCCTTATGTTGGTTCTCTCACTTCTGTGATGCTGTTCTAGAGCTTTTGTTTATAGAATCGCTTTTCTTCCGGATTACTTTGCTTTGGATTTCTATTAAGCTCTCCTCGAAATTACGTCTTTATATTCACACACAAGTCGTGGTAACTCGGTGACGGCCAGGATATTTGTATTGACAAACATGTAAGCTAATCTTACATTGAAGTTACTTGTTCTACACACCTTCGCGTTATTTGGTGTCAAGGTTTTATGTCATTTTCCTTAAATTCGCTCATTAGTGCCATTCTCTACTTGTGCCCATATCTTCTCCTATTGGCAATATATGACAGTGTGATGTCTAGAGAGCTTGTCTATTTCGAGAATTATGTCGTATTTGTTAAAATCCCTAACTCGCAGGTCGAATGGCATAAGGGTGTCAGTACTCTCAACGTGGACGCTCTGCAAATAAAGTCTACTCGCGTATGATATTCTAAGGGTGTATTGAGGCTTAGAGTTTGATCTAACACTTTGGGTTCTAAGGGCAGAGATAAAGGCTACTCGCGTGTGATATTCTAATGCTCTAGAATCAAACAACACTTTCACTAAGGTATTGAATAGCATGAACATATCTTGCATAACTTGGGTTCCTTCTACTTCCTCCCTTTGCAGAACAAAGATGCGTCCTCCCTGGGGTCTCTGGTTTTTGTTAAGCGGTGGCCTTTCCATTGTATTTCGTTGGTTAGTTGCTAGTCAGGCAACCTGAATTGGCTGCAGGTACTTTGGTTGCTGGTTTTGGGATTGCCTCCACTGCTTAGAGTGGTTGTTCAGAGTCCTACGTCCTAGGCGCGGGCACTCTGACCTCTTATGCCCTGGTTGGTGACATTTAAAGCAGATTATAAACTTGGTAGAGGAGTCCTGTGGCTTCTCTTGTCTGTTCTCCTGTTGATATGGCTTCTTTGGAATGAATACTCGGTTGCTTTTTACTGGTCTTCCAGAGCTGGTGTTTCTTTTCTTCTGATTCCAAATCCTTCTAGAGTCAGTTAAGTCTGTTTCTGTCAATAGGGTTGTTTGTACTACTTGAGTGTAAGTCAGAAGCTGTAAGCAGATGACCCTAGTTCGGATAGAGGGTTCTAGGCCCCACTCGATCTTTCGTGCCCTTGATTCTTCGTCAAGTATGATGGTTGCAGCGAATCGGCTCAGCTCGTCGAAGCAGTTGACGTACTGGGTTACTGTCATAAATCCTTGTTTTAGCTCCAAAAATTCTCTAACTTGTCCCTGTTGGAAGGGAGCTGGGAAGTACTTTTCCTAAAATAATTCTTTAAATTGATTCTAACTCAGAGCTGCCCCATCTTGGGTGTTTATCATAGACCACCACTCGTCGGTTTCTCCTTCCAGTAGGTGAGCTACTAGAGCTACTCGATCGGCATCGATTTGCACTCCCATGGAGTTAAACAATTTCTTGACAGCTCTCTGGCATTCTTTGGCTACTCTCGGTTCAGCTCCTCCCTTGAATGTAGGGGCTCGTTGTTTTTTAAGTTCTGACAAGAACCATGCCCTATCTCAGATGTAAGGACGGTTAATGCTGGTGGCAAGCTCACGCAAGACCCGGGATAACCCTAGCGCTTCTTCGTCTACGGGTCCATCTGCTGGCCGCTGATGGTTAGGTCGTTTACCTGCCATCTGAAGAAAGAGGGACGGTGTTGTGACTGGTGAGTCTTCTTTTTGAAGTTTTAATTGTTTCTAGATTTTAGGATCTCGGGGAGTTAATTTAAGACTTATTCATTTGTATTCCTTATCATTTGAGTTCGAGTACAAAGAGCGATTACAAAGAGTGAGGCACATAATATATAAGGGCCCAACCAGAATAGGTGTAGATAAAACCATCGGAGTTTGACCACGTAGTCCCACGTTACTTCCAAGTTTCGTAGCATTTCCCTTGTACTTCTACGTGCCACAATCCTGCGGGTCCCATGCAAACTTTATCGGTGATGGCGATAGAAACTTTCGCGTAGGTCTCCATTAGAGATGCTTATGAGCCTTTACTTAGCAGTTCTTGCAGTTGGAGTTATTGATCTTCTAAACATGTTAAGAGTGGATGTTGGCAGACATTCTATGCTTTAACTCCAGGTAGAGATCTGTTTTCCCGCTCGATGATGCGCCGAGTGGTTCTTCTGAGGATGTGCACGATCTGAGTTTCCGTTGAAAGCGCCAAACTCTAATAAATTTCTCATTGATCTAAGTCTTAGGAGAGGTGACCTGGGCGGTGAGTGGTCAAACGTTTAGCTGAGAATTTCGAATGATTTACTAGATTGCACGAAATGTGACTGGAGTTAGAACGGCTTAAAGAAGGTGAACAAGTTCTTCAACGAGATTCAAGGAAAGACTCCTAGATGGTTCAAAAGATATGTTAAATGAGGTCAAATGGTCACGGTTAAGGCAGTCATCGTTGACACAAATTGAGTAGTTATTTGGGGTTCAAATGTAGGTGAAACAAGAGGAGGATAGTGAACAATATTTAAACAAATGTCCTTGGAACTAATCATGTACAATTAGATTCTGATAAAAGAGACGTTAAGCAGTAGGCAGCCAAACTAGATAATTGCCCTGAAGTTACGTCGGCCTAACATACTTCAATTCAAGTATCCAAATCTACTTCCCTAGTAAGAATTTTAAGAGTGTATAAAAGAATTCACAAAAATCACACCAACAGATTGTAGTTTCAGAATCAAGAGAAGATGAACGATGGCAAAGATGTTATCAATGTCGAATGTTTGGAATGGGTAATTAACAAAGAATTGATATCGAGTTCTATGAAAGAAAAGTTAGTTCAAGAAGGCTGGCTTTAATTAGAGGAGAATCAAATACAAATACTGGTCATCATTGAGGCGTGAAAACTTGAGGATAAAGGTATTTCTTAGAATTGAATTTCTGATAGGATTATCAACAAGACTTGAGTGCATAAGGGTTACCGACGAACGACACTTGATGGTACCGTTGAGGACTGAGGATATAAGT
>JAULJZ010018351.1:0-15910 GCA_032270985.1 Heliamphora pulchella
CCCTATTCTTGATTTGCACCTGTCTCGATAATCCTCCCACTACGACGAGGTAATGGAATATCAGTGACTTGTGGTTCCTCTTTCGTTCTTCTAGTATTTTTTCTCAGTTCTTCCAGAATAATTTTTCTATTGGGCCTGTGATCCATAATATAATCCTCTTTCAAGAATCGGGCATTGGTGCTAATAATGACCTTCTGATTCTTAGGATTATAAAATAGACCATCCTTCGTTCCCTTGGGATACCCCACAAAGAAACAAATTTCCTTCCTCGTTTCTAACTTACTCGTGTTCCCTTTCAGCACATGTACTGGACACCCCCAAATTCGAATGTGTTTTTCAGACTAGGCTTACGCATGGTTCACAATTCTGTGGGAGTAGAAGGTATTGACTTAGAAGGTACTGACTTAGAAGGTACCAAGTTTAGAATGTAAGCCGCTGTCTTTAAAGTGAGTCTCCAAAACAAATCTGGTAAACCTGAATAACTAATCATTGACCTTACCATCTCCATAAGAGTCATATTCCTTCTTTTTGCTATACCATTCTGCTGTAGAGTGCCAGTTGTAGTCAACTAGGATGTAATCCCCTCTGATGACAAGTAGTTCTTAAACTCTCCAAAGAGGTATTCTCCACGATGGTCGGATCATAGTATTTGATACTTTTACCTAGATGCTTCTTCGCCTTCACCTTAAATTCTTTAAAATTTTTAAACCATTCAGACTTACGGTGCATTACGTAAATGTATACATACCTTGAGTAGTCGTCGATAAAACTGACGAAGTACTCAAAACCACCTCTAATCCGGATTATCATAGGACCACATACATTAGAATGAACAAGCTCCAACGGTTCTTTAGCTCTACTGCATTTGGTCGAAAAGGGCCTCTTGCTCATCTTACCTTCTAAGCAAGATTCACAGACTAGAAGTGGCTCCACTTTCAATGAACTCAAAGATTCATCTGCTACCAGTTTATTTATTCTTTTTTGATTAATATAATCTAAGCGTAAGTGCCAAAGAAATGTTTGGTTCATTAAAAAATGAAACTTTCTCTTATATGGTAATATAGATGTATTATTTATTCCAGTCAGTTGCAGTGTAGGAGAGATTAGAGTAATAATATAAAAATCATCCACCAATATACCAAAATAGATAACTCATTTATTATCTTTAATAACCACAGAGTTATTAAAATAAACCAAATATCTGTCTTTAGCTAATCCAGAAACAGAAAACTAAGTTCCTTCTAATGGCAGGTACATAAAGACAATCTCTCAATATTAAAATCTAATTTTTACCAAAACTGAGAGTGACATCTCTTACTACAACTGTTGTTACCTTTGAATTATTGTCCATATGCACGTAAATCTTCCCATCACTAAGTTGTCGGGTTTTCTAGAACCCTTGCAATGAATTGCAGACATGATTAGTGGCTCCCGTATCTACACAACAGGTACCGGTAGATAACACCGCTAAACATGTTTCCACAACCAGTGAACAGAAATTACCACGTTTGTTCTGCCTTATGAGAAATACTAGACATAGCTTTTTTCAGTGCCGGGTCTGGTTGCAGTGAAAACATCTGTCTTTTAGCTTTTTCACACCACCCTGGAAACCGTGTCTCCTATTTCTGAACTTTTTTCTTTTTCCATGCCTTTCGGCTCAAAGGAAGAACCTTTCTGATGCCTTTTGGCTCGGAGGAAGAATCTTTTTTAGAAACAAACACATTTTCTAATATTAAAAGAATACCATTTGTAATTAAAGATATATCCAAGTTATATTTCCAGTCAACAAAATTCAGTCCCGTTAGTTTGTTTTCTTTGGGTATTAAAGCGAGTGGGTTGAAAGTCATTTTAATCATGAGAATCACATAATTAAAAATACCGTTAACTATGACGAGCAAGTCTTTAAATTCATTTTAATTTGGTTCTCTCTATTATTTTAAAATTAATTCGCCAGCAACTTGGTAACCTGAGAATAATATGCTACGATTAGTGAACGTCTACTATCCATCATAAGACCAGACATGCTAATTCTTTTTAATTTTACTATCTAGGAAACTGATTATGCCAAGTAAAATTAAATAGCTGACATTGCTTTGGTCGTGTTTATAATAGCAGTGACTTAGATGGAGATGATACTAGTATATACAGTTAAGTGTTAACCATCACCTTATACCAAATCAATTACTTCGCAATGAACCATTCAAATGGAGAAGTGATCAACACTAACAATTATTTATAATAATCCCTAAACGAGATTTGTACTGACGATACCGCAATTAATTTGTCTGATGGGGAGGAATGTCTTACGGCCAACACGCCGGATTTAATTGCATCGCCTACAAACTGGTGATGGAAACCGCGGGATTTATCTGTGAATAAATTTTTTCTTCCACTTAAATTTTTAAAACATTTTTTAGGATTATAAAAATCTGTTTAATTAAAATAAATTTATTAATTTCGAAAGCCACACGATCTGAAAGAATCAAATATCTTTCTGTGTATACGATTTCAAAAATTCTGGTTTATCAAACCATCTTTTCGTATTTAAATGCGTAACAAATAAAATTTAATAAATACACAGTTTTTCATTTAGCTTTTCAGCTAAGGTAGTGATTAAAGGTATTTATTTATTTTATTTTTCGTTTTATATTTTTTGAAAAATAATAATTTATTTCGATTAAACATTTTTTTATTTTATTAATTCAAAATCAGGAATTAATTCTCACGTTTTTCTAAGATATCCGATTTAAAAAAATCATCTTTAAACGTGATATTTTGTAAAAAAATAAAATATCTAAAGTGTTTCCATTTAATTAAAATTAAATAATTAAAAAAAATTAATTTTATTTTTTTATTACAAAATATTTTAATTAAAACTAAATTTTTGAATTAATTAAATTAACAGGATAAAACCAATATTTATCATCCACGCAGTTAATAAAAAATTAAATGCAAGATTTAATAAAATATCCCAATTTTATAGTCCATTTGAAACTCTAAAGAGTTTTAACCTCTTGTTTAAAAGGATAAACTTCAAAATTCTTTTCTAAATCAGCTTTCTGTTTGGGTAAATACTGCTGGTGTTTGATTGCCAAAACACTGCTGAGAATTGCTTCTTTGGAAAAAAGCTGCTGCTGAAACAGCCTGGAAAGAAAGCACCGCTGCCTTAAGGCAGCGTTTGGCTGCTGCTGTGTTTTATTTCAAAATAAAAACAAAACAGTGTTCCAACCAGCGTGAAACAGCGCCTGGGATTGGAAACAAAAAGCTGCTGTGCTCAATCCTAAGGTTAGGAATAATGGGATTGCCGAGAACACTGCACTGCTCCTGGAATAATAGAAACTGCTATGCCGACCGCTGCCTTAAGACTGCTACTGCGCAGTGTTCAAAACAGTGTTTCACATATACAAAACAGTGTACAAACAGTGCCTGGAAAAAAACTGCTGTGGTTTGGAATAATGGGATTGCCAAGACTGCTGCTATGCTTAAACAACTGCACTGCGCCACAGCCTTTTGGAAAACAACGCCGCTTCTGTGTTGGCTTTTTGCTGTGGAAACTGCTTGCTGTTTTCGCCGCTGTGGCTCGGTTTGGCTGCTGCAGCTGCTGTTTTGCTTCGTTTTTTTTTTATATATTTTATCCAGAAAAAAAACTTGAAAAAAAAACTGTGAAGCAACCAAAAAATCATGGCTAAAACTGCCAACCACCGCCAGTTGCCACCGCCAACCACCGCCAGTTGCCGCCTCCTTTGTTCTTCCATACTTGTTCTTATTTTTTCTTTCTAATAAATTAGAAAAAAAAATTTAAAGAACATAAAATATTTACATCGAAACCTATGTCCCGTAGGCTTACATTCGATCTTAAAAAAAAATTAATCTATCACGGTCAATTTCCGTGATTAAAAAAAATATAATCATCATTCATGCATTCAATCAAATATAAAAATAAATAATTATCATAAAACTGGGATTTAGAACGCCTGCAAAACAAAGTTAGCAACAGTTCTAAAACTACTCGACCCTGATAAACCGTAAACAAAAAATAAAACGGCTCTGATACCAATTGTTGGAGGAAAAACTGTTAAGATCTTTATTTTTGTAAACGATTTTCGGTAAAAAATTAATTAGACGGGCAAACGCCGAAATGGGCTCTAGATAAAACTTTTGATGTCGAACGATCAAAAATAAAATCCGTGCAACCAAAATTAATTTATAAGAATACCATTTGTTGATCGATTCTTCAATTACGATTTGATTCCGAGTTGAAATTCCTATAAGATCTTCTACTGTATTCCCTTATGCGAACCTCGAACGTAGTGTGGGCTACGGACTATCGAGAACTTGTACCGGCAGAACCTAGATATATTTAGTCTTGAAAGAAAAAATATGATATATGAGATATAAAACTAGTTCAGCATACCCACATATATATAGGGCTACATCAGGGATCTGGAGAGTAATTATGAGTAAGACTTCCAGTGGAACACAGACACCTACTAGCGATTTTTGCAATTATGGAAAAACGCAGCGGTTTCTACAATTTTCATAAAATACTGAATTACAATTCACACCACTAAAGAACGATAATTGCATTCTGATACATAATCTCAAGACTTTCTTGCATTGAGCTCCTGTTATTAAATGCTTACCATTTCTCTCCACATTAAAATTCTCGATACCCGCCAATTAAATTTAATTACTGATAATTTAATTTAATCAGCATCTTGATATTTCTTAAGTCCTTTCGCTTAACTTATTTGACTGTGGGATAATCAAATCCACCTGCAGGGTTTGGTCCGGTCAAAACTTATAAGCTTCCTTAAGTGGGTATCGTCAATCCTGATCATTCGGAACGTGAATTTCATCAATAATTAATATTTGCCATATAAATAATATCGCTATCCAACTCACTAGAAATATAGACTCATATAAGATCGCACCCTCTAATAAATCAAAACAACGAATATTAAATATATGCAAATCAATAATTATTTTAGGATTAAGAGAATAAGCACTATTCATAATAATCTTGGAGTGTAAATTAATTTATATAGTCAGAATAAAATTAATTAACCAAAATGTCCAGTTTAATACACACAAAGTGCACTAGCAAAGAGAGTCGAAACAATAGACGATGCTATTATCTATTCTCCGTAACCAAGACAGGCCTACTAAAACTCTGTACTACAATCGTACCGATAGTATGTCAATTTTCATCTAAACTGTGAACATAAAAATTATTTCCTGCAAGAACCTAAAATCTGATCTTCTATGTGTAAACCGTACTCTACACATCAGATTAAATACTATACAGAATATCTGACATTCATGCATATCATTAAGAAAATTATACACATGCATTGCTCATAAAAATTTTCTCATAAAATAAAAAATTAATTTTATTAAAATAAAATTAAATACTAAAATCATGATTTTCAATATACCAACCTAACAGGTTATTATTGATAAACTCACTAAAATGGCATACTTCCTACCAATCAAGAATACGCACACAAGTGATCAGTTAGCTGTACATTCGAAAATAGTATGTCCGCATGAAGTTCCGACGTCCACTGTTCCTCATCATAACCCAAAATTTGTTTTATGCTTTTAGAATAGTTTTTAAAAGGCTATAGGAACCAATATACATCTTAGTACGGCCTTTCATCCGCAGATAGGTGGGCAATTAGAACGAACCATCTAGATGCTAAAAAATATACTGCAAGCCTGTAGTGTGAACTTCCAGGGGAAATGGGATTAACACTTATCGCTTATCGAATTTATTGACCACAATAAATTCCAATTTATGTTGATATGGCTCCTTTCGAGGCGCTCTACAGACAAAGATGCAAAACTCTGTTGTTGGACAGAGACAGAAGGGGAACATCTTACTAGGCCAGAACTTGTTCAAGAAACAACCGAGAAAATTCATTTAGTACGAAAATGTCTTAAGATCGTACTAGACCGTCAAAAGAGTTATGTTGACAAAAATCGACGCAAGTTGCGATTTCGAGAAGGTGATATGATATCCTTGAAAGTATCTCCAATGAAAGGTGTCATTGTTTTGAATGGAAAAATAAATTAAATTCTCGTTATATCGATCCATTTGAAATCTTGGAAAGAGTAGAACCTATGGTTATCGACTAGCCCTACTGCCAAAATTGGCTCAAATTCACAATATTTTTCATATCTCTATGTTGAGAAGATATATCGCTAACTCTTCCCACATTATGACTTTGCCACCTATAGAAATATACCAAAACTTAAATCATGAAGAATGACTTGTGCATATATTGGATCGACAAAAAAGAAGACTCCATAACAAAACTATACCACTCGTAAGAGGGAGAAGTGACGTGAACAAAAAAAAGAATGACATGAGAGTCAAATATCCCGAACTTTTTGTTTTGAGATATTACCTTGTTAACTCGGCTCGTGTAAAGTTTGGAGGTCCAAACTTCCTATTCCTAAAGATGGGGAGAATGTAAAATTTTGTAACCAAAATTTTGAAAGAAAAATTAAAAATAATTAGCCGATACTCTTAAAATATAATTCCTCACAAAACCTTATAAATAAAAGTTAAATTGGGAGTTTATCACAAAATTAGTTAAAATTCGATAAATGTCAAAAATTAAAAACACGTAGTTAGAAAATTATCATTTAAATTTCGACAACAAGATAATTCATGAATTGACATTAAAAGTTTATATTAAATTTTTGTTAATTTTAGGGACAAAATGTCACGCCCCAAAACCTGGAGTCACGTGAAAATCCATCAAATACCAATTTTATATGAAAATACAGGTTTTCATACATTGAAATCTGCCTGTTGAAACTAATGAAATACCCAACAACTCTCATATATATAAATGACATATAGTTCCAATATGCATACAGTATATCGCCTTATGGCGTACAAAACCTACCTTTAGGAATAGGCATACCAAAAAGGAAATTATAAAAGTTTTCCGCTACCGCGGACACCACCCAAGTTACTCCTCATCCACATCATCACCTGCAAATATTTTTACAGAAAATTTCCACCCATGAGCCGAAGTCCAATAGAAACAGATAATAAGCTGTAAAGCAGAAAAATATGCAACCATATGGAGGGGGTGAACTCAACCACAAAACCCAAAACGGTTTTCCATCAAACCACCAGAAGTCTCCCAAAATGGTTTTATTAACATAAAATCCTATTTTCATCCTTCAAACCATGCGATACAAATATTGCAAATAACTAACCATAGTTAAGGAAAAACAGTAATCAAAATATTTTTCCCTCACGGCATGTACCATCGTGAAAAAGAAGAAGAATATGATCCTATGTACCGACTCTGTCACACAGACAAAGGTAGAAACTATAGACTCATGTCCATTACCCTAGACCCCAGCCATTCAAGACTCGCTAGGTAATGACAAGTTCTATACGGAGCACCATAACGTACCACTTAATTTACAGGCCACAACCCGAGGGAACTAAGCATCCAACCGTCTCAATTTACGGGGACTAACTCGAAGGACCTGAGTACCTACACTGCGCACGTTTCTGGACTTACACCGAGGGCAACTCGTACCAAATACATGTCATCCCGGTACATCTAGCTAATCTTCTAAAATCCGAACTGTAGCAACAACTACAAAATCGTTTTGCAAATATACATTATACATGTATATAGATCCATCCATCGACATGGAGATCAAGATCCATCCATCAACATGGAGATCAACATACATTTCAAAATGTTTTCCCCAAAAGCAGTTTTACAACGCATGTATAAGCAAGAGATCCAATCCATGAAACCATGGAGATTAAACCAAAACATGTAAAAACATATTTTTATCAAAACATTTTAGAAAGTGAGCCTCAACCCCAAGGGTTAACTCCAAACCTCCGGTAAACACGTTTTTCATAAAAAGTCACCCCTTTTTCTCAAAGAAACCCAACCTCTTCCCCAAAGGAACCACCAAAATGCCAAGGCAAACAGCCAGCATTTCAGTCGAATGGACCCCACCTCAGTTGACTGAAAAACACACTGGAAAAATAATTTTTCGAACCAGAAAACATTTCAGTCGATTGACCCCTCGAGTCCAGTCAACTGAACTTCCCAACTCAAGATCCAGTCGATTGAACTCATGGGTCCAATCGACTAAACTTACCCAAAAATTATTTTTAGCTACAGTTTTGACCTCCAATCCTCAAACAAAGCTTCAAAAACACCCGTTTTGATATTTAAAGGCATACCCGAGCCCAAGGCTATCACAAACCATCACCAGAAACATCTAACACCCAATTTCATCCAATCGAAACGCTAAAAAATAGTTTTCACCTAAAACTAGATCTAGAACATAAAATCACATTTCATGCGTTGTTAAACGGTGAAACAGCATAACATTACATATAGTATCCTTATACAGCAGTAGAATCTGAGATCCTACCTCGTTGGGTCAAAAACTCGATGCATCGATTTACGTGCAAATCTGAGCTTCGTCGAAATCAATTTCCGTTTAGATGGATGCGTAGACCACGAAGCCAATAGCAAGGATCGGCTGTTGGTCCGTCAAAAACCAAGCCCTGGGCTCCTGATAAGTTAGAGAGAAGGCAGAGAGAAAATAGAGGAAACTTAGGAGTTAAGTTTTGAAAATATCTAACTCCAGATATTTATAGACCTCCAAAATATCTTTTTTGTTTTAAATTTTTAAAATTCACACCATAACTCCCTGCGGTCCTCGGGACCAATCTCGCATATTTATTTTAATCAAAACATGCATCAAAACTCATATAGGCATATCAAAGCGAAAAAGCTAAAAAGGGTCAAAACACTTAAGGTGCATATATATATATCAAAAATTAAACAGTACAGGGTCTCACAACTCTCCCTCCCTTAAGGAATTTTGCCCCCGAAATTCACTACAAGGTCACGACATGAACAACTCCGGGTATCTCGCACGAACCCCAGACTCAAGCTCCCAAGTCGCTTCCTCAACCCCATGATAAAGCCACTGAACTTTGACATAAGCAATCGTTCTCCCCCGCAACACTTGTTCCTTCGTATCCAGAATCTTCACGGGACGCTCCTTATACGTCACATCCTCATCAACCCACAACTCAGTCCAATCTAACACATGAGACGGATCCGGCTCATACCGTCGAAGCATAGAAACGTGAAAGACGTTGTGCACAGATGCTAACTGAGGTGGCAAAGCTAGACGGTATGCTACCACCCCAATCCTTTCCAGGATCTCAAATGGTCCGATAAAACGTGGTGATAGCTTCCCGCTATGACCAAATCTCATCAACCATCTACAAGGAGAAACCTTCAAAAACACATGATCCCCCACAACAAACTCTAATGGTCTCCTCCTCTTATTAGCATAACTCTTCTGGCGGCTCTGAGCTTTTACTAGTCGCTGACGAATCACTGCAATCACCTCTGTCGTTTTCTGCACTAAGTCTGGTCCCAAAACAGCTGCCTCTCCCACCTCTGTCCAACAAACAGGCGATTTACAAGTCTTACCAAATAGAGCCTCATACGGTGCCATTCCAATACTGGACTGGTAACTATTGTTGTACACAAACTCTGCCAATGATAGGTGATCCTCCCAAGAACCCCAAAAATCAAGCACACAGGCTCTCAGCATGTCTTCTAAAATCTGAATGGTTCTCTTAGACTGACCGTCGGTCTGAGGATGAAAAGCTGTACTAAAAGTCAAGCTCGTCCCCAAAGCCACCTGAAGACTTTACCAAAAGCGCGATGTAAAGCGCGGGTCTCGATCATAAACAATAGTCACAGGTACTCTATGTAGTCGAACTATCTCTTGGATGTACAATCTGCTCAATCTATTCACTGAGTCATTCATACGAATGGAAAGAAAATGTGTAGACTTCGTCAATTTATCCACTACAACCCAAACATCATCATGTCCCCTCGACGAGCGTGGAAGTCCTGATACAAAATCCATAGTGACGTTCTTCCACTTCCACTCAGATACAGGCAATGGCTGTAACAATCCTGCTGGTTTCTAGTGTTCCACCTTCACTTGCTGACAAGTAAAACAACGAGAAACGAATCAGATCACATCCCTCTTCATTCTCGTCCACCAGAATTGACGGCGTAGATCGTGATACATCTTCGTGCCCCTCGGATGCACTGCAAGATGTGAGTGATGAAACTCATGTAGCACCTCAGAACGACACGACTCTCACACAAACAATCGCCCTAACAACCTCAGACTTTGATTTAAACTCACCACCCATCCTGCTATATCTGACCCGCTGGCAATGTGGTCCCGTATCATCTGAGCCTCCTGATCGGTCCTCTGAGCCTGTAACATGCGTGCAACCAATGTGGGCTGTAAAGAAACCAAATATAAGGTCGTACCTCCCATTGTCTCCCCGGGACACAGATCAAGCTCCCCAACATCCCTAAGCACGTCCCACTCTTGCATCACCACAGAAGCTAATGAGCCGTGAGATCTCCTACTAAGTGCATCAGCTACGACGTTTGTCTTACTGGATGGTACTGCAAATTGAAGTCGTAGTCTTCCAACAACTCCATCCATCGTCGTTGGCGAAGATTCAAGTCCTTATGTGAAAACAAGTACTTTAGGCTCTTGTGATCAGAGAAGACCTTGAAACGCTCACCATAGAGATAGTGACGCCATGTCTTCAAGGCAAAGACCACGACTGCCAACTCCAGATCATGTGTTAGGTAGTTCCTCTCGTGTGTCTTCAACTGTCGAGAACTATAAGCTACAACTTTGCCTTCCTACATCAGAACATAACCCAAACCCTCATGTGATGCGTCGCAGTACACTATATAACCCAAACCCCGCTCAGGAATAATCAGTACTGGTGCACTGGTCAATCCCCTTTTCAGCTTCTAGAAAGCTAACTCACAGGACTCGCTCCACACAAACGTGACTTCCTTCTGCATCAAACGCGTCATCGGTGTTGCAAGTCTCGAGAAGTCTTTCATGAACCACCGATAATAACCTGCCAGACCCAGAAAACTACGGATCTCAAAAATATTCTTCGGTCGTTGCCAATCCGTCACTGCATCAGTCTTCGATGAGTCCACTAATACTCCATCCTTTGACACCACGTGTCCAAGGAATCTCACCTCCGTCATCCAAAATTCACACTTCTCGAACTTCGCATACAAGCGATGTTCTCTCAGAAGTTGTAGAACAACATGCATATGCTCCTCGTGCATCTCCCTCGTGGGTGAATAAACAAGAATGTCATCCACAAACACAACCACAAAACTTTTCAGATAAGGGTGGAAGATACGATTCATCAGACCCATAAATGTAGCAGGGGCGTTCGTCAAACCGAATGGCATAACTAAAAACTCGTAGTGACCATAACGAGTCCGAAGGGCGGTCTTCGCTATGTCCTCGTCCTTGATTCTCAGCTGATGATACCCTGACCTCAAGTCAATCTTCAAAAAGCAGCGGGACCCCCTCAACTGATCAAACAAGTCGTCGATCCTCGGCATCGGATACTTCTTCTTCACCGTTACCTGGTTCAACTTCCTGTAGTCTATACACAATCTCAATGAACCATCTTTCTTTTTTGCAAAGAGCGCTGGAGCTCCCCACGGCGATGTACTCGACCGTACAAACCCTTTATCTAGCAATTCCTGCAATTGCACCTTGAGTTCTCTTAACTCGGCCGGTGCAAAACGATACGATGGCATAGAGATAGGAGTAGCTCCCGAAACAAGGTCAATGGAGAACTCCACATCTCGGCTCGGTGGCAACTCTAACAGATTATTAGGAAAGACGTTTGGTTAGTCGCACACGACATGGGTTAACACTCCTCGAACCCTAACCGGCTCATCTAACCTGAGAGCAGAAAAGAGAAAACCCAAGTTTCGTCTAGCCCGAGCAACACCTGGCATAGACACCAAGTCCTCATCTTGATCACCCACAAAGTAAAAATAGTCACCCTCCAGTGTACAGATCGACACTCTCCGTCGCTCACAATCTATAAAGGCACGGTAGGTAGTCAGCCAGTCCATTCCTAGGATGACATCAAACGTGGTCATGTCTGGAATGATAAAATCAAACTCTAAACAACGACCGGAGACCTCCAGCACGCAGGATCTACAAATAAAACTTAGCGTCACACTCCCACTAACTAGGGTCTCCACACTCAGGGTACTACCTAACCAGTCTATTTCCAACCCCAAAGCAGATACAAATGCAGATGATATAAACGAATGTGATGCTCCTGTATCGATAAGAACACTGACCCATGATCAAAAAACTAGAAGAGTACCTCTGATCATGGCTGGAGCAGCAACAACATCCGGCCCGACTGGTGCCTTAGAAGCACCGGGATCAGCAAGAACATAAGTCCTGGTCTGTGGCAGTCTGGTTTTCCCACCATAACCTTGAGTCGATGGCTGCCTCACCAACTGCGCTGAAACACCTCCTTCTGCAAACCTCGACGTCTGAGCCCTAAGCTACTGCGGAGCCTATCACCTCTGTACAGATGAAGCAACTGTCGCTTTTATCGCCCCCTGGACATCCCCCTCTCTAGGACACTGTCTGCAAAAGTGCCCGGACTGACCACAACCAAAATAGATCGGTGGGTCTCTCGCCTGTGACTAGACGGGCGCTGAACTCTGAGCCTGGCCCTTCAGCGGGCACTCAACTGAACGATGTCCCGGCTATCCACAGCAATAATAGATCAATCATCTCTGCTCTGGCCTCCCTATCGAGGCCATTGAAAGTGTAGGTGTGGACGACTTCGGCTGAGACGATCCGACAAAATGAGAACTAGGTCCAGACGACCTCTGGCGCTTGTTCCTGTGCCCCTAAAACTGTGTATCCCCACTGCCCGGCTGGTTCTTACTCTCTCTAATCTTTCGGCTATCTGCCAACAAGTTTTCTACCCAGATAGTAGCTTCCACCAGCTTGATATACACTTCCACATCCAAAGCTACAACTCTATCCTTGATAGCAGGTCGAAGTCCCCTCTCAAACCTTCGAGTGCGCAACTCCTCTGTAGATATCATCTCTGGTGCGAACCGTGACAGATTCGCGAACATGGCCTCATACTGGACCATAGAAAGGTTCCCCTGAACAAGAGAGAGGAACTCCTCTCGGTAAATATCCCTTGAAGATCTCGGGAAATACTTCTCCAAGAAGACTCTTGTGAAAGCATCCCACGTGTCATCCACAGTGGTCTTGGCGAACTTCCACCACTCTCTAGCATCTTTCTGTACTTGGAACGCCGCCAACTTTGCGTGCAGAGCATCCTCCTCAATATCCAGCGTATCGAAGATCGTCGTGGTCACTTCCAACCACTCAGTAGCCGCCTTGGGGTTTGGCTCCCCAGAAAAGGTCGGAGGATCTAACCTCCGAAACTCCCGCATAGTTATAGAGGCCCTTGGCTCAGGAACCCGCACACTAGCCTTGGTCGCTTCTGCCATAGCTCTCATAGTGACCAACATCTCCTGGATGACATCAGTGCCACCACCATCAGTACCACACACTTGTTCCTGTGGGGCAGGAATGTTCCCTTCCTCCGGAACCTGAGCATAGGTACGTCCCCGGCCACGGCCTCGGCCTCGGCCACGACCCCATCCCCGCACTCCCCGCGTGGACATAATTCTATAGGAAGCAATATAAATAGGATAAGCTTTCCTACAATATGCTACTACGTAACATAAACACATAATCATGCTATCACATAGCCACATAAGATTATGTAAACATGTCTCACATACCGAGGAGAACTAACAAGACAGACTCGTCAATTTGGATAACATATTCAGATTCCTTGCTAGAAAACACGTCGGCCAAACGAGTTTCTAACTTGGCATCCAGATCTGTTATTCCAAATGCCCGAAGGCATGACTCACCAATCCTGAGATTCAACTTCCATACCCACATATACACAACTACCATGCTCAGAAAGCTATTAACATGTTATAAACCAATGCTTAAACACATGCAAACAAGCATACACAATCAATCTCACAAGGTGATAAACCCTTTTCCTATGGCTCCTAGGTATTCGAACCCAGAGCTCTGATACCAAGTTGTCACGCCCCAAAATCTGGGGTCACGTGAAAATCCACCAAACACTAATTTTCTATGAAAATACAAGTTTTCATACATTGAAATCTGCTTGTTGAAACAAATGAAATACCCAACAACTCTCATATATATAAATGACATACAGTTTCAACATGCATATAGTATATCACCTTATGGTGTACAAAACCTGTCTTTAGAAACAAGCATACCAAAAAGAAAAACTATAAAAGTCTTCTGCCACCGCGGGCACCACCTAAGCTACTCCTCATCCACATCATCACCTGCAAATGATTTTACAGAAAGTTCCCACCCGTGAGCTGAAGCCCAATAGAAACAGATAATAAGCTGTAACGCATAAAAATATGCAACCATATGGTGCGATCGAACTCAACCACAAAATCCAAAACGGTTTTCCATCAAACCACCACGAGTCTCCCAAAATAGTTTTATTAACATAAAACTCTATTTTCATCCTTCAAACTATGCGATGCAAATATTGCAAATAACAAACCATAGTTAAGAAAAAACAGTAATCAAAACATTGTTCCCTCATGGAATGTACCATCGTGGAAAAGAAGAAGAATATGATCCTATTTACCGAATCTGTCACACAGAAAAAGGTAGCAACTATAGACTCCTGTCCATTACCCTAGTCCTCAGCCATTCAAGACTCGCTAGGTAATGACAAGTTCTATACGGAGCACCATAACGTACCACTTAATTCACGGGCGACAACCCGAGGGTACTAAGCACCCAACCGTCTCAATTTATAGGGACTAGCCCGAAGGACCTGAGTACCTACGCTGCGCACATTTCTGAACTTACACCGAGAGTAACTCGTACCAAATACACGTCATCTCGGTACATCTAGATAATTTTCTAAAAACTGAACTATAGCATCAACTACAAAACCTTTTCGCAAATATACATTATACATGTATATAGATCCATCCATCGACATGGAGATCAAGATCCATCCATCGACATGGAGATCAAGATCCATCCATCGACATGGAGATCAAGATCCATCCATCAACATGGAGATCAACAAATATTTCAAAATATTTTCTCCAAAAGCAGTTATACAACGCATGTATAAGCAAGAGATTCAATCCATGAAACTATGGAGATCAAACCAAAACATGTAAAAACATATTTTTATCAAAACATTTTAGAAAGTGAGCCTCAACCCCAAGGGCTAGCTCCAAACCTCCGAGAAACACGTTTTTCATAAAAAAACCCACTTTTTTTTCTCAAAGAAACCCAACCTCTTCCCTAAAGGAACCACCAAAATGCCAAGGCAAATAGCCAGCATTTCAGTCGACTGGACCCCACCCCAGTCGACTGAGAAACACACTGGAAAAACAATTTTTCGAACAAGAAAACATTTCAGTCGACTGGCCCCTCGAGTCCATTCAACTCAACCTCCCAACTCAAGATCCAGTCGACTAAACTCATGGGTCCAATCGACTGAACTTGCCTAGAAAACATTTTTAGCTACGGTTTTGACCTCCAATCTTTAAACCAAGCTTCAAAAACACTCGTTTTGATACCTAAAGGCATACCCGAGCCCAAGGCTGTCACAAACCATCACCAGAAGCATCTAACACCCAATTTCATCCAACCAAAACGCCGAAAAATAGTTTTCACCTAAAACTGGATCTAGAATATAAAATCACATTTCATGCTTTTTTAAATGGTGAAACAGTATAAGATTAAATATAGTACCCTTATACTGCAGTAGAATCTGAGATCCTACTGTTGGGAATGTATATTGAAAAATAATACTTTTTATGTATTTTATTCTAGATCCCTGGCATATTAATGAGAAACATTTGAGATGATTTTGCATTCGTGGTTT
>JAULJZ010018362.1:0-15910 GCA_032270985.1 Heliamphora pulchella
TGAATTAGACGAACCGCCTATGGGTCCTACCAAGTTGTGGTGTAACAATAAGTCTGCTGTTTACATCGCTACTAATCTAGTGTTTCATGAGCGGACTAAGCACATCGAGATCGGCTGTCATTTCATCCGCCACGAGTATAAGAAAGGCACTATCGATTTTGGCTTTGTTCGTTCTGGTGAACAGTTAACCGACGTATTCACTAAGGCACTGCCCGGGCCCTGAGCTCACTATATTTGTAACAAGTTAGGCATGATTGATATCTATGCTCCAATTTGAGGGGGTGTTAATATATATTTAGTATTAAGATGTTAAGTATTAATAATAACCTGTGGGGATGCCCACAGTATCTATTGTATGCCCTCATTTGCTTAATAAATACTTGTGTATGTCTCACAATGAGATAGACGCTTTCCCGTATTTTTTCTCTCTTTTCTAACACCTTGATCTTCACTATGCCACCGACAACGACGATGCTCTTTCAGGCGCGGATTAGTGCAGTTGTATGTTCTTCCTCTTAGTGTTTTCGTGACAAAAAGGGGGAGAACTAGTAGTTTATATCTTTATACTTTTCTTTATCTTTTCTTTTTATATCCCGCAGTTGTAGCAGTTTTGGTACCTAGATAAGCTTGCTGATGTATGTATCTTGATGTATCTCTCATGCAGTGTCTATCATTTTTGGTGTTCTATGTACCTAAAACTACTATTTTTGGAGGCAATGATATATATACTTGTTTTCTGATCATCACATGGCATGCATTATTTATCTTGGGCATTTCATTCATACATTTGTCATATTGTGCGTTTGATTAATATATCTGGCATGCTTTTAATATCATATTATTGCTTCACCCTATTGGCTTTGGTGTGTAGTTCTTCTACAGGTTTCGTTAGCTCTGTGCCTCCTGTTTAGTGTCTAGGTCTTGTGAGTTTGTGGATCTCCTTGTATCTAGATCTTTTCTTATACTGAGTTTGTATTAATGTTTTCGGGATTTTTGTCCAGGAAATGCCAAAGGGGGAGATTGTTAGTTTAAGTTTGCTATTTTCGGTCTTTGATAAAACCGCCGGAGTTTGTTAGCTTGCTTCTCTTTGCTTGTGGTTGGGGTATGTCTAGTTTCTCCGCTCTCTTCGTCTCCGTACTCCTCACCTGTTGGCATGCAAGACTCCATTCGACAACTCCAAAGGTATATGGTCTCACTTGTGCACATACACTGTTTTGCTTCTCTTTGGTCTTCATGCATTACCACGTCTTAAGATGCATTTTGTTCATAATGTATCTTGCTCAAACCTTTTGTAGTTGCATGCATGCTGTGTAAGGCCTGTTTGGGACTTGAGCCCCTTGGCACTTGTAGAGCACTTGAGCGCCTCTCTTTCAGAAGTTAGCGCTCGCTGGGTGCTTGAGCGCCTTTTGGTCCTCCTTTTCCAGATAGCAGCGCTCGTAGAGCCCTCGTAGAGCACTTAAGCGCCCCTGTTGCCCATGTTTTCCGGATAGCAGGGCTCGCTATGCACTGAAGCACTTCAAAGGCACTTGTACTCTTATGGGCGATGAGTCAATGCGCTCGCAGAGCGCTCGCTCGGCGCTTAAGCGCCGCTGCGCGCTTGTAGAGCGCTTGCTAGGTGCTTGTGCGCTCTTACTTATTTCTTGAACCAATCCTGTTTGAGCCATCCTTGGTATATAAGCTATTACAGTTTTGTCCATTAGGTTTAAGAAGTGTTTTCTGGACATTAATGGAGGCTCTCCTTTCTCTCAAGGTCCATAGCATTTACTCATCCATTTTACTCCTTTTTGTAACAACCAAAGTGTATTTAAGTGCATTTAAGAGTATTTCAAACACCTTAGGTTCTGTATTTTCTATAAAACCACATTGTTCCATATACACTCACCTTATCATCATTCACACACCGGGTTAACTCAGAGCCGTTACCAAGCAGCGATCAGGTTGTTAAGCTCGTGGTTGCTATGGAATCAAGAAGATGCTCGGGGAGCTAAGTCAAGAAGCGGAGTTAGGTCTACATTGGGGTAATGGTTGTAATTCCTTTCTCGTTGTGTTTCTTGTACTCTTGTTGATTCATAGTAGACTTTTGTGTGTTGGTGCCGTGGTTTTTTGAGGGTATACTCTAGGATTTCCACGTTAAATCTCTCGTGCATATTGTGTATATATTTTTGGTCTTTTTTCTTGTCTTTAAAAGAACCAAAAATTTTGTTAAAAAAAAAATTTAATTTTTTATTGGCCTATCCCCCCCCTCTAGGCTCAATGCTACGGTTTAGCTTTTTCACTACTTTTATTTGACTTAAAGTCACTTTAAGTCATGGCTTATTGCCTTATTGGCTTTAATTCGGGTTACAAATGAGGCCTAAATTGAATGATCATGTTGTTGTACTTGGTTTATCATTTATCATGTATGGTTTTCTTCCTCTTATGATTCTTGCTAGGTTGCACCAGCAGAGCTTGAAGGCCTGCTTGTTTCTCACCCTGAAATATTAGATGCCGTTGTCATTCCGTAAGTAAACATCCAAAATCTATACAACTTAAATCTCTTTACCCTTGAAACTTATATTGGCTTCTATCTGGTGGACCTAATTGAAAGCTGTGGCACTTGTAGGTTTCCTGATGCTGAAGCTGGTGAGGTCCCGATTGCATATGTTGTCCGCTCCCCCAACAGTTCTCTGTCAGAGGAAGATGTGCAAAAATTTATTGCAAACCAGGTCGGGTTACACCATTAAATTTAAACTTTTGTAAAGCTTAGATCAAGTTCCCGGCCCTGATATTCTAGGGATCATTAGTAGGGAATACAATTTTTTTGCCCCGCCTCACCCCTACATGTATGTGTCCCGTTATATATGGGTTTTCTTTGCTCTCAATAACAAATGAGACGCAAACGGTATTTGCTTCTCTCGTCACGTTTTACCCTGCCCTGCCCCTGATTATGCAAAATAAATACTTTTATATTTTAAAATACACAGTTTTTTTTGAAAATGTAATAGACTAAAACATAAAAACATTACATTTATCTCATTTGTTGTATCTATTTCTTAATTTTTTATATTTTTAATTCTAATGGTTCATCAACTATTTTATTTGTCATATTATTGTTAATTTTTATTATTATTACCTCTTTAAAGTTTATAAACTATCACCGATATATCTCCGTCCCCTTGATTTCCACTAATTTTTCTTCCCATCCTTGTCCCGATCAAATAGGAGATGAAAATGGGATATCACATTCCCGTCTCGCCGCTTGCCATTCCTACTTATTAGAAAGACCTTTTTGATTTGCCAATACATGACAATTAGGTGATTGCGAAACAAAAAGGGTTTTGACTGAACATTTGTTTATCTGTTGCCTCCATATCTAATACCATTTGACAGGAACATATCTTCCATGACCATTGCTTTGCCTGGTCTCAGTTGAGTGCTAGGCAACATGGAACATGTGATCCTGGGCTCAATTTTGCCTCATGAAAACTATGAATGTCAGTTTCACCAAATCTTCAAGGTCCCCCCTTTAGATGACCCTACCTCCTTGACGAGACCTTAATTACACATGAAGATGGATTAAGATTCGGATAATTTTTTTTTTTTTGATTATGATCATGGAGGAAACTGGAAGGTGGGAACATTTTGGCATCCAATTTTCCTAGATCAGCCAAGCCCAATTGGGCTCTAATTACTTCACAACTGGCCAGTTGAGAACTAATTTTGGGACTATGAAATTAACGTCGAGACAAAATTCCAGTGGTCCTAAGAGGACTTAAACTATTGTTTGGATCTTGTTTTTGGTTTTTATTATGGCTGCCATGAACCAGTTTCTTTTCTTGCCACATCTAAACGGAATTGTGAAGACTACACGATTGTGACAAGCCTAGATGCTGCATTCTAATCTATATGTCTGTCTTGCTCAGGTTGCACCTTTTAAAAGGTTGCGGAGGGTAACTTTTGTAAAGAGTGTCCCAAAATCAGCTTCGGGGAAAATCCTCAGAAGAGAGTTCGTGGAGAAAGTCCGGTCCAAGCTGTAAAGTTGCTCAACCGTGTACGAATCATGCGTCATGCAAAACTCACAAATATATGGGCATGGTTGCATAAGTTGGTTAGCTCTCCTCTAGATCTAAGTTTCACCCATTTCTTCAAGATTAGAGCGTGAATATGTAACATATCTCATGTAAACTCTATTTGAAATCTGCAAAAACTTTAAGTGAATAAAGCTTTCAGGATTAGAGCATGAATATGTAACATATCTCAGGTAGACTCTATTTGAAAATTGCAAAAACTTTTTGCATTTTTAAGTGAATAAAGCTTTCTTTTTTGTTATTTCAGACCAATAATTCTTTATTCACTTATTTTAAATGAATAAGGCTTTCAGGATTAGAGCATGGTTATGTAACATATCTCAGGTAGACTAAATCTTTATTCAAATGAGTGAATAAAGCTTTGATTAGAGCATGGATATGTAACATTATCTCAGGTAGACTCTATTTAAAATATGCAAAAACTTTTTGCATTTTAAGTGAATAAAGCTTTCTTCTCTATCATAAAAACTGTTTGCATTTTAAGTCAATAAAGCTTTCTTCTCTTTTATTTCGGCATGAACATGTAAAATTTCTAAGGTAGACTCTATTTGAATCCTATGAAAACTCTCTGCATTTTATGTCAAGGAGAGTGCATTCCTCTAAATGTCAATTATCAATGTATAATTAATATTAATAAGCAAATTTTAATAATATTATTACATTGCGAAGAATCACATTAAAAAAGTTAAAATTAAAAAATATATGTAATGATTATTTTTATATAATTATCATTATCCATGGCTCGTATCTCATTGATGAAGGAAAAAAATTTAAGTGCTTGGCATATCATATGGTACCCTACAACCAATTATCATATACAAATACTTTTTAATGATGTTTGACGGAACACCAAGGTAAAAGTAAATTGGTTTCGCATTAATTAATCGCATTCAAGATGAATGCCACATGGCAACTACTCTATTTGCAAGTGAAAATTGCTCTTCATCGGGACGTGGTTAGAGAAAATCAAAAGAAAAATAACGAAAAGTGAGATCATAGCGAGCTAATTTATCAACTGTAAATGAGATGATATTACTAAAAATGAAATATGGTATACTATATAACTCATGGCGACTAGATTATGGATTTGAAATAAGTTATAAACTTTGCACTACCATCACCCACAAGAAGCATTGTTCATTGAAGAAAGCATGATTCATATTAAAGGTATGATAATATCAGAGCATAAGAGCAAAATATAGGATGGTGGGCTGCATTGGAGACAATTGAAGCATAAGTTAAGTTATACAGCCGCACTACCTGAAAGAGCTTTGGCTTTTGTTGCAAGTCATGGATAGGAAGACCATAGGAGGATTAAACCTCATTTTTTCTTCCCATTTTTTATAAAGTTATTTCCTATGAAACCCAGATATGGACATGGATACGGACATGGACATTGACATAGACATGGGACACGGCGATTTCAAAAACGTCAAGATACGAACATGGCAAGAATATGGTAGAAAATATATTTTTATTTATATACATTACCCCATGCTTATAAATATAATATTCACAAACAACCTAAAAAAAAGGTAAAGAAAAAATTAAAAGGGTGAAGAAAACAACTAAAAAAAATATAGAGAAAAAAGGTTTAAAAAAAAAGAAAAAATTAAAAAGCAAAAGGAAAAAACCAAAAATGACTAAATGGTAAGGAGAAAACTAAAACAGTAAAGAAGAGTAATCAGGAAACAACTAAACAAACCATTGTCGTTGAATCATTCAAAGATTCGAAAGAAGTAAAAACCAAAAAATAAAAAAAGAAGAGAAAAGAAGAAGAGAGAGAAAACGATGCAGATAAGTAGAACGAAAAGTCAAGAGAGAAGTTGGCAAAAAAATAGAAGGAAAAAAATGAGAGTGTTTATTTATAGGGCAATTGAAGGTTGTTGGTGATTATCGCTGGTGAGCTTGAGGTCATCAGTGGTCGTCGAGCTCGTTGATAAAGATTGCAGTGGATAGCGAAGATGAGAGGCCGAATATTTTTTCAAACTATACACTGAGACTTTTAGGGTTTTTTATTTCATCATTAGGTTTAGCGTGTCTAGGCATGTCCAAAATTGGACACTCGTGTCCCCTACATGTCCCTCGGCGTGTTCGGTTGGAATTTTTTGAAAAAAAAATACGACACGCCATATGGCTTGTCTGACACGTATCCTAGCGTGTCCCCAGCGTGTCCGGTGCGTCTGACACGACTACAACACCTATTCTGACGTGTCCACGCTTCATAGGTTATTTCAGATAACTGTTAATTTCGTTCAAACAAAAACATGCCTCTATCTCCCCTCCCTAGGCCTATACTGATAGTACAGCTTCAACTAAACTCATCTAGCTAGTTGCCACTCTTCTTTTAACTCATCGCATCGTCATGAGGGTCTATGGTTGGTCACATATCACAATCAATCACAAATACCATGACCGGCTCGTGGTTGTTCCTAGATGAGAGTGATCTCGTGTTGCAGTGCTTTCAAGTTTCGCATAGTTGTGTGAATGAATCATAATTGTAGTGATTATAAGAACTCACTCAAAAGGATTGTCTTATATTCACAATCCCTCCCCTCTCCCTTCCCAGTATAGAGGTAGAATTCAGCATATTCATATCTCAAGACATATTCAATGATATTCAATGTACTGAGAGTCACATACGAACATATAATTTTCGAAACGAGTAATTTCTTGCCAGTTTCTCAAACCCAATTTGAAGGAATTCCCAGTCCTTAGCGAATATGGAACTTCCAATTAGGCTAATTGAAAGGCAAATTCTCTCTTATTGGTTTTCATGATTTTTCCACTTTTAGTCCGGTAATAAACTTGGTTATCCAACTCGTTGGTGGTTGTGGGCCTAAACTATCCAGAGCAAAAGGGTTCTAAACTAATGCTCCTTTGCCCTCGTTCGGTCCTACAAAGCTTTCCAAACTTTTCTTAAACCAAGGAGCTAATGCTCTACTTAGGCGATAGCCAATGGGTTGGTTTGGGGTTCGATAAAAGTGTATTAGATTGTATATGATATAAGATTTGATATGATTCTACATATTTATCTTTATACGGTGGTTAGAGTAATGTTGTTATGCCCTGGTTGTGCTAATGTGACTTATATGATGGATAATATTATAGTGATATCGAATACGGCCACATCAGCTCTATATATGAACATTGTATAAGATTATACCAAAATTAAAGTGGTATAAAAAAGGATCCAAGCGTATTTTCACTCCAAACGGTGTATTGAATTGAATAAAACTTTTATTGAATTTACTCCAAACATGAGATATGATATAATATGATAAGATATGTTTTTAATACTCTTTGCACGGGATGAACTTGTAATTGTGATGAGAACGAAGAGAACTAAGCCCATTGTGATGACTTCCTTGATTGGGTCGTTCTTGCACAGGTAAAAGGGGTAAGATTGCCCAGCGGGCTCGTGTCGGAAGGCCCCTCCGATGTTTAAGTTAGTGTTTTGTAAGCAAGATATGATGAAAAGCCTTTAATGAAGGATTCTGTAGATATTTTAGCAGAGTTTTTGTAAGTAAAAATTGTGTGTTACCTCTAATCACCGATTTCTCTATTTATAGAATACCCTGGTGCCCTTCATGACAAGAAAGCACCGTCTCCTCCGGGTTCTGCCTTGGCGAGAACCTTTCCTCCCAATTTAGACCCTGTCTCTGTCCCTTTTCTCTGAGATGGCTGCCTATTGGGGTATTTGGGGTAATTTCTATTATTAATGCAGAGATGTATGGACATACTATTGTTATTAATTGTAGGGACCCGGTCCCTTATTATTTTCTAGAATTAATGAAGACGAGTTATGATAAACGTGGTGAAAAATGGTTAAATGTATAAATCGTGTGTAAGAATTAAAATTTCTGTATGTTAACGTTGCTAACTACGATTGAATATTGTGTAGTGCATGAGAATATTGTTGTGAGGTGTTTGGCTTATGTTTTGTTTAGTCTCGCATATTTTGTACGGGTTTTCACCCAGCAATGACCACTCGAGCGGTGGGAAGCCCGCTCGAGCGGACATGTGGCAAAGAGTTTGGATAAGTGGGGACCACTCGAGCAGTGGGAGGTCCGCTCGAGCGGACTGTCGACGAACAGACTTTTTAAGTCGAGGGCTAGCCTTTTTCTCTCATTCTTTTCTTTCCTCTTGCTCTCGCTCTTTCTCTCTCTCTCTCTCTTGAATAGAGATTGAGAGCTAGGGTTGGGTTTGGAGGGTTCTTGGAGCTCTCTTTGCTTCTTTCGGTGGTGATTTCTATTTTTTCTCTCGGTGGAATACCTGTTGGAGGCTCGAGCTTGGCGTTGGAATCTTGCTTCTCGCCATTCGATTGGAAATTCTTGTGATTGGAGCTTACTAGAGTAGTTTTCTTGGTGCTAGAGCTTTAAAGGGGTAAGATCTATGACTATCCTAAAATATCCATATAATATGAGTTGTGTTTTTGATTATATGAACATTTTTTTTCGATGGGGAGTACAGGGGCAACGGGGGACTCGAAAAATAGTATTTTTGAAGCCCTCGGTTAGGGTTTGATGTTAAAAGATGTTAAATCTTAGATTTATGGATGGTTTAATATGATTCTATTTTCTTGTTGTCGTTGGATATGATCGGGATTGAAAAATGATGGGTTAGGGTTTGGATTTGAGATTAAAACCATGAAAATTGGGACTTTTGGGACTAAGGAACCTATATGATGAAATTGATGCAAATATTGAACAAATTGAGGTTGTATTAACCTATTGTATATATATTTTACATGAGTTTTTATGATACGTGAAGATGGTGGGTATTGGTTGAGGATTTTGTGTAAAACCAGTAAATCACGGAATTGAATCATATGAAAGGCTAACTTGGAGTGTTGAGCTCTTGTAATTGAATATATGAATTATGAAAAACTATGTGGTGGTTGAGATTAAAACATTAATGGTGTTGGGTTTGGCGAGAGGACCAGGTTGACGATTGGATTCGTATTGATTGTTAATGAATACGATATAGTTAAAGTACCATGTGATTGAATTGAATGATTAAGTTTCAGTACGAGTTACTCCTCGGTGAAAGACCGAAACCTTGCGCAATGTAAAGTAGGTCATTCCTTTGTGTTAATCCTTGTAAAAGTGTGCTCTTGAGCGGCTCATCCATCGATATTTCTGAAAAAAACCAAAAATGTGTGCTCTCCGTGTCGGGCTATAGAATGAGAATTTATTCCATGGGTCTCACGTGACCCGTGTCGGGCTATAGGCGCCGTCCGACTTTGGTACTTAATTAAATCAATGAATGAATTGGGTTGGCAAGCTACTTTTGGATGAAATGAATAGCTAAGGAAACTAAGATCATCGAACTTTGAACTATAATCTTTACTTGGAAAACTCGGTTATGTGACGGGAGCTTGATTTGGGACAAATAGAATTGGTTTTAGAGAAATTTATATGTTGCATCACGCATAACCATCATTGCATGTCATGCATATGTTCATTGCTTGTTCTTTTCCTATGAGCCTCGGCTCATGTTGTTTAACAAAATTTCAGGTAATAGTAGGAAGAAAGTGTTGAAGTAAGGTGGATGGTCGCAGGACCCTTTTTGAGTAGTTGATAGAATTACACATTCTTTGATATCATCTTTTGAGAAATGAAAGTGTAAATAAAATTCTTATTTTTGAGCACTTGGTTTAATATATTTTGGGTTAGAATACCCGTGTTGTAAGGCCCTAAGGCCATATATTTATGATTCGTATGCATGTGAGGGCGCTGAGCTCGTTTAATGGGTTGAATTCCTTGATTTGAATGAACTATTATGATATTTAAGGTTTGATTTTGGGTTTTTGGATTGAAAGAGATTATTTCATTATCAAATGTATGTTTTACTTTATAATTTTGTATATTTAAAACTATGTTCCAAAACTAAAAAAAAGGTGTGACTTTTTAACACTTAAAAACTTTTTTAGACTTTTGGACAGTGAGCTCTTGAGTGCCTCACCGCTCGAGCAGTGGGAATCCCGCTTGAGCAGACTCCACTTTGTGGCATTTTATTGAACTTTGTTTTAATAAAAATGGGGTTTTCATGAAATGATTTTGGAATATTCATTGGGGCATAAATGGACTGTTTTGGGAGTTTCTTACACAGAAAAATTGGTTCTTTTACCCTTATGTTTGACAAGAAAATTTAAAGTTTGGCTTCCCTTATCGAGCAGTTTCTTAAATCGAATTCTTACTTTTACTACTTTTCTCAAATTTTTATTATTACGGAATTTGGGCGTTACATTAATACTCTTTGCTTGGCTATGCATTTATCATAAATGCTTCCTAAGTTCAATCACACTACCATTAATGCTTGGCGTATCAGACACGTCTATTTAGTTAACGCTGCCGAATTCTGCTAGTGTTATACATCTCGGCTCGGCACCCGATTGCGGGCTTGCCACTCGACCCAGCTTGTCTAGTTTTGGGCTCGGGCCAACGACATGGGCCAGCCCATAACGATTGCGTCCAACCCCCTTCACTCTCCTATACGATGACATGGATAGATTATATTGTATAGTACTATCCGAATTAGTGGTACTCTTATTGGAACCTCAAATACACCCTAGGCGGATGATGAGATTGAAGGTTGTGTATTGTTGTAGGTCATGTTTGAATAATATTATGGGCTCAATACGATTTTTTTTACTATTACGGGATAATATAAAAAATTTATATATATTGTGGTATTATTTATATCATATTTGATTTAAGTAAAATAAATGATAGAATAAAAATTTTAAAACTCTCCATGACCGTTGAATGAGAACTAAAGATAATTAAGAATGAGGGCCAATTAATTAGAAGAGAGCATGGAATTATTAATCTCCTTAAACTTTGGATTATTATTACTTCGCATAGATTAATAATCAACGTCACGCTCTCGATTCCGAGGCGTGTGATTCCCACATGATAACTCGTTCTTCCTATGATTAGAACTTTTTCAATGATATTCTCTTGAATTCTTTAATTTATTTTAAAAGAAATAACTCCCTGAATTACAAAATAATTTAAGTATAAAACTTCAAAATTTTGGCAAATCTTTCTCTATTTTTCAGACTATCCTAAATTATTTATCAACATGTTAAACTCAAATAACAATTTATACTCCGGCTCAGTCTAAATCTCAACTCACAATCACAGTTACAACTATTTACTAGATACATTCTCCATTTCTTTATATGTATATTCATTTTCCAAATAAAAATTCACAACATTAAGAAAACTTACATGCATGTTAACCATTAATTCATACATCTCAAACTCAGTTCATTTCTCACAATGATTACATTCATCCAAGAGATGCCCTTCTTTTTCCTTAAACATTTTAAAACATAATTCTTATAAACAAATACTCATAATATTACTCCATATTTATGATTCTATTCTTTCCACAGGTTTCCTAACATCTTTACAAGTACAAACAAGTCATACAGTTCTGAATTTACAAAACATAAACACAAACATAAATATCCATCATTCTCTTTCAAAACTCAATCCAGGATAAAACATCTTTGTGAGCATTTCACTTTCACTTGAACCTGTAAAAAAAAGATTTGTAATGACAGACATAAATTGAAACTCGTAGAATAATGACTAAAAATGATATAATGCATAATATGTGAAGTGTGAGTGAATGCCATTATGCAATAACCACCCACATATTTTCATAGCCGAACAAGAACTTACACTCACTCTTCCTGTTTTAATGAAATTATTCACCTATTCTTGCTCATCTATTTTTACATAACCAATTTCTTTTTTTCAATTTTTTTATTTTCATGTATGACATCCCTATACCTTACTTCGTTAGTTAAGTTCTTATATATGATTTATATTCCTATTATATTATTTTCTTATCTCATTTAATCCGCTATACTCACACAGATCCGACATCCCAACATTTGTAGTTTAACCATCACAATTTCTCACTTTGTAATCTAACTCTTATATACGGTTCCTAATTGGGTTCGTTTGTTTCAATTTTTACTTAATTCATTTCATTTGTTCCCACAAATCATACTTTTCATTATCCATTTCATTTAACAATGGGATGGTTAGATTTCTATTTCTTCATCTCCATTCAACTTTCATCCTCTTTTATTCTCATTTCATGTTCTTCCAAAATTGGTTCTCTTTTATTTATTTAATTACTCAAATTCTGAACCAACGTATGTTGCAGCTTATAAAAACCTCTTCATATTCCCCCAACAGGTTACACAAAGTAGTTGGATAATAAAGAATTCTATAACTCACCACTACAAGCATTTGGAACTAACGTCGGGTGCAACTTATAGAAACCCCTCCATATTCTCCCAACGGCTTTTTATCATGAAAGTCTCAAATATAAACGCAATATGGTTTCTTCTATTAATTATCTTCAATTCATTCCATCTTGGTTACCTTTTTTGTTATTCACATTGATATAACAAGAATTCATTATTCATTAATCTTCACTTCATCCAATTTTAAATTTGCAAATCTAATCACCGACCCATGAGTTATTCAATTACAAAATTTACGTTATCAATTGAACTATCGAATTACTGTATAAACCACAAATCAACTAGTTACATAATCCTAATAACTTTCAACATGTCTAATTTAGTCTCATTGCCCAAATATAGTAAAAGTCTCTCACCAATTCATAAGGTTAAACCAAGTTTACAAATTAAGCTTTCAACCAATGTAGAATTTAATAGATTTAAATAGCTCACTCAATCACAACACCCAGTACAATCCATATTCCTATGAATGTCAACCATTCAAGTTTTTCAAGTTATCTTTCATTAGTATTTGAATAAGACTCAATTTAATAATTTAATTTACTAATTAATTCAACTTTCATATTTCGAGAGTTTGCTAGGACATTGACTTACTCATGACAATTTAATGATTAATGTTCACTTATCATTTTTGGTTTATCTCATTAACTCATGCACAAACACACAATATTTCATCATTTAACTACCATTCATTAATCCCATAACCCATGAGTTAAGTTCAACATCGAACCACTTAGGTTAAATCTCAAATTCCATTTAATTTCTCTTTGAATTAATCTCAAATCAATGATTGAACAATCCATAAGTTAACATCATAATTTAGAGTTTATGCTTCTTGTTATGCCATCAGTCCATTATATTAAGTTGAGGTTTCAAATTTCATTTAATCAACTCTTAAATAATTCACATTTTAATAATTTAGCAATTTAAAGGTAAATGCCACACCATAATTCAACCTACCAAGTAATTTAAGTGCCATGAAATTAAAGTTTTCCAACCATATAACTAAAATTTACTTCAAATAAATTTTCAAGTTCTAATTTAGTTATAATTTCAATCTTTAATTCATATTTTGCCAAGTTACAAAGCCCAAGTCATAGCTTAATGCTTTAACTTCGACAATTCAACACACAACCATTCCACTAAATTTTTAATTAAACTAACACCAATAAACTATGAATTAAAGAGGTTTTTAGTAAACAACTCAAGTTTCATACTTAAACTATAAACCTAACCTCTAAATCATCATCTAACAAGATATAAGTTAAATTCTAAACTATCACCCAATTGATTTTTTTGTTTTATTTTTTGAATTAACTCGATTCTATGGTTCACCCAATCGCATGTTGAACATCCAATATAAGATCTAAAACCACCGATTTAAACTCAATTTTCATGAAGTTCATATATTCTAATTATGTATACTATGGTTTATACATACCAATTTTTCAAACCTTACGAATTAACCATGCATTTTATCTTCAAATTACAAAATAATAAGTTAAATAATTCTAACATTTTATTAGGTCCTCTATACACGATTACTTGATGAAATTATAGTCTCCTGCTCTTCTAATCCATCAACCATCAAGTTACGAAGCCATAACTCCCCCTTATATATCTATGTTTTCACATATCAAACCATCACTATGGATCCAAACCAAACAATCCACAGGTCGGTTAAGATTCATTCTACTTAAATTTTCTTAAAATTTCAGGATTTCAAGAGATTAATTACTAAAATCAACACAGGTCATAGCCAAACATCAAAATTAGTCAATATCCTACCTTTTATAAGCAAAATTCCCAAAATTTCGAAACCTTAGCCAAACATCAAAATTAGTCAATATCCTACCTTTTATAAGCAAAATCCCCCAAAATTTCGAAACCAGTCAATATCCTACCTTTTATAAGCAAAATCTCCCAAAATTTCGAAACCCTAGCCAAACATCAAAATTAGTCAATATCCTACCTTTTATAAGCAAAATCCCCAAAATTTCGAAACCCTAGGTATTTTCGGTCTCCATTGATTTCTGCGGCTAGGTGGCTCCAAGTAACACTCCCAACGTGTGTTGCTTGATTCCGTGTTGGCATCATCTAATCTTGTAAGAAACTTGATCAAATTATTTTTTTGAAAAGCTTGGTTCCAAGCTTTGAGCTCCACAACCATGGCGAAAAAAAACGAAAGACGCGAAGAAGAAGAAATGAAGATGGCGCCGAAAACAGGGAGTACTTGGGTTTCGTTTGGTGTTTTGTTTCTCTTAATTGCTACTTCCCAAGCCTTCTAGAAAGAGCCAATACCAATCTTGAGGTAATACTCCCATGGAGAATCAAAGGAGCAAGAGAAGAAAGAAAAGCAAAAAAAACAAAACAGGGGGCCGGCGCCGCTGGTGCTGGGGAAGAAATTGGGTCTTGGTTTTGATTTTTGCTTCCCTCCCAAATGCTCCACTCACTTAATTAATTAATTAATTTATTTATTTTTAAAGAGAATGGTGAAAACCCATGCTTAGCTCCAAAATGACGATGAAAGAAGAAAAGAAGAAGACCACGTCGGCGGGATAGGGAAGGGGGGTTTGGCCTTTACTTTTATATTTTACTGACTCTCTCGTGAAATTTCTAGAAAGCTCCTCAAGTTTGTTTGCTTTCCTTATTTCATAACTAGTTATTCAAACTAACTTTGATCTCTCTCGTTAAATCTTAAAATTACCGAATTAATCACAGGTTAATATCACAGTGTCGTGCTATACACTAATTACCACTAATATGAATTATTTATCATTAGGAATTATTTTTGAAAATCTAATTAGATTAAAATGATTAACATACTGGGTCACTACGATCCAATTCAACACAAATAAACACGGAATTGTCTATTCAAAGAGAAAATTTGAAATGATAGGCCTCGTATATAGTTTTAGTTTAATTCGAATGTTTTATCCCACCCACACAACAAACATGATCATAAAGCCTATTTGATATTGGTAGTTCCAACATTATCTCTTCAACCTATGTTTGAATTTTGAAATTGTCAAGCAAAAACAAAAAGATTTGAAAACACATTTTTTTTATTTTGTAGTTTTGAGCGTGGGATGAAATGGTGGGTAAAGGCAACAATTAGTAAATAAAAGTGTCAACTAAAAGTAGCGGCTATGATAGCGACCGGCAATAATGAGTAGGAGTGTACACGGTTTGATTTGGACTAATTTTGAATAAAACTAAGAACCAAATCAATTCTTACGATTTTAGTAATTTTAGGACTAAATCAAACTGTGTAATTTCTGGAACCAAATCAAACCGAACCTATTATTGACGGTTCGATTCCGATTGTAAATCACGGTTCCACTAATATACAATACTCCAATATAAAATATTAAAATCTATGCAAAAATCACATTAATACTCAACAAAAATATTTCTTTTTATAATTCAAAATAGTAGTACAAAAAAACTGTAATTGTCCATTACAGTACACGTGATGGTGAACATGAAGTGAACGCGACAATCGCTAAATGCGAAATGTCAAATGAGATTTTTTAGGGTTAGCAGCAAT
>JAULJZ010018373.1:0-15909 GCA_032270985.1 Heliamphora pulchella
AGAAAAGAAACCCAATTCTCCCCCCCCACCCCCCTCTTGGGTTGCCTATTTATAACAATGTTCTTTCATACATGAACATAGGTTACTTTGGGAATTTGTGTGTTTTGTTTAATTTGACTAGATTTCGTGACTTTAAGTGAATAACAATTTGCATGGATCTAGTACTTGTTCTTTAATCTTATTTTCTACTCAAAAAGATTTTTTTTTATATATGTTTGTCAATTCGTGATAAAAAGAGAGCTAAATAGAGGCTCGGTTAAGGAGGAGTATTATTTTTTTTAGTTCTTTTTAAGGGGGAGTTTTTTTTAAGCTAATAAGTATGTGTTGTGTCAATTTTTTGTTGTCTTGATTAATTGATTTATTAGGCTTGTCGGATTTTGTCACAAAATTGTCAAAAGAGGAGATTGTTACGAATTTTAACCTTGACCTTATTTGTTTTTGTTTGGCAAATCTGTAACAAAGTGTTTGACAAATTGTTATTTAAATTATTCATATTTTATTATTTGATATTTTAACACTTGTTCTTTGAAGTTATGTTTTGTTATTGCAGCGCAACGAAAAATAAAGTAAAAAAACGTCGAAAAACTGCACACAGTATCAGACCGCTCAACAGTCGATTGAGCGATCCATCGAGCGGTCAAGTTCAGCTCTTAGTATCTCAGAAATCTACAAAAATTATAGAGAATAAGGTTTGACCACTTTATCAGTCTTTTGTTTGACCAATCGATCGGTCAAAAGACCGATCGAGCGGTCCTTGGCGTGAACATCTTTTAAATTGCTGTCAACGAACTAGGATTTGTGGGCTTGTCTATTTAAAGGCTGCTAGTGTTTAATGTGTGGTGTTTCCTTATTATTATATTTGATAATCCTTAGCCGCCAAAGGGCCTCTATGGGTTATTCAACATACTTGTAAGCCAGTCAACAGTTTAATGAACTTTTAACTTCTGTACAGTCAAGTCAATCATTAAGTTATCAAATCTCCAACGATCCTTACGTGTTCGTGGAGTTTCTTGGGTGAATTCTTAAGGGTTCGAAGTCTGGTGGAGGATTCTGTCAGCAGTTGAAGTCCGGTGGTGAATTCCAGCGGCAATTAAGCACGGAGTTTGTATAAGTGGATTCGGCAAAAATAGGCTTACTACCATAGGTTCTGAGTTCAATGCCTGGATTGTAAAATTTCTTGTAACTAATGTTTATTATAGTGTTTGATTTTCTTAGACTTGGAGCGGTCTTGTGACTATTACCAAGTTTGGAATTTTTCACGTAAAAATCGTCGTGTTTCGTGTGATTGCTGAGTTTCTATTTGTGTGCTTAATTATTATTTTGTTTGCGGCGTTTAGCTTCTTTGATCAAATCGTTTAGTACAAATCAGTCGGTAAACGGGATTTTTCAGTAATGAAAGATTTAAAATAAGAACTAATGAGTTTTCGAGTTAAGTCCTCTTATTAGTTTTTGAAAAATCAGTCCCCAACAAAGTCGTGAAAAACCAGTACTCAACAGAATCGCCCAAAAAAGTTGTGGCTATTTGGGTTAGCACTGTTTATCCCCTTTTTTTTTGCAAAACTTGTCTTTGAACACCAGCTTTTCTTTTAGAAAAAAGAAAAATACTGAAAAAATTTTCCTTTTTAAAATAAAAATGGGCAAGATATGAAAACACATAAAAAATGGAATTGTCACTTGATGTTTGAAAAAAAAAAATAAAGAAAAACAAAACATGAGTCATGGGTCTACGTAACCATTGAAAATGGGTTCGACGACTAAGGTATGAAAAGAGAATGTATTAGGCACACCTTTCGGTCAATTGTTAGGTTGGCCTCTACTTGATCATTTGTCGTTCTTGTCGTAAAATTTTCAAAAGTAACAAATCCAGAACGAGATGTGAAAGAAAGTCCATACAAAAGTAGACAAGAAAATAAAATCCTATCTAAGAAAGAGTGACAAATCTTACGGGTCATGCGATATAGTTCTCGTATCTAAACATTGTATATTTATTATTTGAACAAAAGCAAAATAAGATATACAAAAGTGAACTAAAGATCATATCAAAAGTAAAGGGAAAATCCTAAAAGAACATGTGGTACAGTTTCTACTTCTATCATAATGCATATAAGATTAAACGGAGGCTAAAAATGACTTTGGAATATGATTTTCACAGCTGGATGAAAAACAAAAGCTCACGACTGTGGCAGCCAGAAGTCGCGGCCGCCACAAAATATTAACTAAACATCACGACTGTGGCAATTAGATGTTGCGACCATCACAAAAAAAAAGACATTTTATTGTCGTCGTGGTAATCAAAAGTTGCGACCGCTACAAATAGGTGAAAACAAGTCACGACCATAGCAACAAAACATTGCGGCCTTAACAACCAAGAACAATAGAATGGTTTTTGGAAGCGTACAATGCATGAATTAGTTTAAATATACAGAAAATATATTCTCACATTCGACAGAACGCATTTAGAATGTTATTTTTCACAAGATCACAAGCATTTTCATATTTGTCAAAATGTCACCATATTTTGCAACCTAAGAAAATATATATGATTAACATGGATGGATGAATTTTTAGCAAGAAAGATAAAAAGAAAACTATAATAAATGAAAAATATCCCTAATCGTAATGACCCCCAAGAGGGAAGAAAAAGAGGATTTCAGAAGCATTACGATGTTCTACGGCTTACCTAAAATGAGTGTAAACCTACGAGTGCCACCTCAAATGTAGTAGGTCGATCGGGATTGACAAGTTGGTTGTATGTTGAAGGTCCTCCAAACAAGAACGGTATCTCGAACTCAAATCGAAAAAGGTGAATACAAGATCGAAAAATATATCGGGTGCATATTTAATTCGACCGGGAAAAACAAAGTTCACGGCCGATTGTAGAATCGAAGCACTAAGATGGCCGTAAGGTTCAAAGCAAGCGATCGTGATGTTTTTGAAGGGTGAGGTATTTTCTTGAGTTTTGAGTCGAGTTCTTGATTCCATAATCGCTTGGAAGTATCTTTTCTAGCATAACTATGCAAATTTTCATCATTGGGGAAGACTCGCGGGTTGCCTAAGATATTGTTTGCTCAAATTGGGGTGTCTACACTAACCAACTAACCTCTCCCACAAGTTTTGGATAATTCCCAAATGATATTAAGTTAGTTGGAGGTTTCTTAACCCTCCCTCCAAATGGTTGCCAAACACACCTTTATATGGAACTATTAGTGAAATAGTTCAATCCCAAATCCTAATTTCGAAACCAAACGAATCCCTATTGTATTATTTATTTTTCCTATACTATTCACCCCAAATAACAAACAGGCCAGAGTATTACTAAAATTTGGTAAAATCGTGCCACATTAATTTTTCTTCTATTTATAGAGATAAACATGAACTTTTTAATTTAATCAATAAAAGTTAAATATATAAACCTAAAGTAATTGCATATATCTTCTCATGACTTACATAACCTCCCACTTCTTACATAACTTCTCACATAAGTTTCTTAAAATCTTGATTTCTTATTTTCATTTTTCAAAAATATCTAAATTGATAAAGTTACACTAAAATATATTACATGCGCATTGCGCTTGTCACAAATCTTAATATATATATATATATATATATATATATATATATATGCTTTCAAAAAATTTAAAATTTTTTTTATTTGAATTTAACAAGTAGTAAGAGGATTATGCATTCGTTGAATAACTAATCCTACAAAATGTAAGATATATAATATTTAAGAGAATATGGTATTAATAATTCATTCATTACTAGTACCATGCAAGTACTTATCAAGTAAAATTATATATCTCCTCATTATTAATTCGATCAATCAAACATGGCCTCAAAATTTATATTTTCTCTCCTTGGTGACATCTCAATTTAATCCCATCTCACTTTCAACATTTTACCCCAATTTACTACCAATTAAATAGAACATAATAACAAAAAAATTTACGGAAACACTAAAATTACCCCCTCTCCCCTCCCCATTCTCTATGGTCCTACCTCTCTCCCAATTTTCACATGCTATTTCTCATGAAATTATATTTGAAATATTAATATATATATATATATATATATATATATATGTGTGTGTGTGTGTGTGTTATATTTAAATATTAATGTAGTAGAATTTTCAATTGCTTAATACAAATGATTAGTTTAGTTTGGTTTGAAATATATATATATAGTAGAATCTCCAAATTTTTATAAAAAAAATTAATTTTAAAATTTTATAAAAAGTTAGCATCTTTCTACTAAATCCCTCTCCCAAATCACTTTTCTCATTTGTTTTATTTATTTTTTATTTTTAATCAGTTCAATTTTATTTTTAAAATTTTTTTCTTCAATATCCAGTTCTTCTTAAAAACATTTGTAAACCAATGATAGTGAAAGATATCAACAGCAACGAGAGAAAAAATTGAAGATGTAACGGGAACAGGATCATAAAAAGAATAATTTGGTAACCTTAAAAAAAAACTATTATAGGAGTAAGATATAATAATATAACATTAAAAGAATTATTAGAATTAAAATAAATAAATAAATAAAGGTAAGAAATGACAAATAAAATTAATAATTTTTTCATTCTCATTATATTTATAAATAAATGAACTTTACATATTTAGAATTACGGACAGAGGCAAATTATTAGTATGACACGTTTTCCTTTTTATATAAAGTATTTTTAAAATTTAACACTTATTCATTTGTTAATTTTATTTTTTAATTAATTATATTATTTTATAAATCTACGAATTTATAAAATCAACAAAAACTCCACCTGAAACAAATGTCTCTTCAAAGCCTCTATGAGTTTTATTCGGTAACTTTAGTTCAAGGTTAGATTTTTTTTACCTTTTTTAAAATTTAAGTTAAAAACGTAAAAAATTTGTTAAATTAAAAAGTTATTTTAAACCACTGTTCAATTTTTTTTAAAAAAATATGATTTGATAGTAAATTTTTTTATGATTTAAAGTAAAAAGAAATTAAAAAATAAAAATAAAAAGTGGAAGTTAAATCGGAAATAAAGGAGTCCATTGCCCAGCCGAGGACCAAGATTTTGAAGAGTTGTTGTTGATGGCGATGTGCGATGAACAGGGTGTTACTGTTACATATAGGATGAGGAAGAGTAGAGATGACCTGAATGATTTGGATTTGGTGATGAAGTTGGGCCACCGCGGCTGCCATGCGATGCTTCCCCATAAAATTTGGAAGAGCCCTAGTTGTGTCGTGCATTATAACCTCTCCCCCTACCGGCGCCGGCGCAGGCGGCGATGAGGAGAAGTTTGGTTGTTGCTCGTCACCTCCTTGCGAAATCGATTCCATCAGAGACCCACGATCGGATTCAAAGAGAGGCAGCAACGAGGTGATGATTGATGTCAAACCAGAAAGGAAAGAGAGAGAGAGAGAGAGAGAGAGTAAGAGAGAGATGATGATTTTGATTAAAGTACTTCACCAATGGGGCTTCTCGTTGACGTTGGGGGTAAAAAGGGAAAAAAGGGTTTGACCTTATAATTTGTACACATAAATTAGTCTAAATTTGTATAATAAAAATAAAAATAATAAAAGTTTAAAGTTGAAATAATTATACATGTCTCTAAAATTGTGATAATCAAAATTAAAATTAAAATAATCGAGAGAAGTGACACAATTATTATGACTAAAATTCAAATTTATCATAATTACTGAATTTAGAGAGGAGGCAGCTACAAGATTTTTTTAAAAAATTAATGAAGTAGATGGTGTTGGATTAAGTGTTTACTATCTCACCAAAACTCATAGGTAATGGTAAAGACATAATTTTATTTTTTTAAAGGGTACAGCGCCAAGCGCTACAAGCTGACTGTGACTCAGCCCAAATTCGAACCTCCGCCACAATAAGATGTTAGCTCAAACTCGGGCCAACAATCCCCCCAGCACATGCCTGCAAGCGGCATGCCACTCAGGATAATCGAACTTAAGATCTTATTATGATACCAATTGTTGGATCAAGCGCTTATCATCTTACCAAAATTCGTAAGTACTGGTGAAGGCGCAACTTTATTTTCTTAAAAATTACAGCGCCAAGCGCCACAAGTCAACTGTGACTCAGCTCAAATTCGAACATCCGCTACGACAAAATGTTGGCCCAAACCCAGGCCAACGGATGGGAAGGGATACATCTCGGTGGTCAAAAAGTGGGCGTGGATTAGGAAAGTCAATAGCAACCAGAGTAATTACTAAGTAGTTTTGAGTTATTATGACCTTATTTGTGATAATTTTTGTAATTTTAGTAATTTTTGTTTATTTGTGTTTTTCTTAATATTTTATCTTTTTTTTTTACTTTTTTGAATCATCTTGATAAGATGAACCGAAAAATCAAAAATTTTAATCAAAAGATGAAAAAAGTTCGTTAAAGACTAAAATAATCAATATAGCAACACGCTTGAAGATTTTCACTAATCTCTCCTTATAGGCGGAGATGCGTCTCTCCTTCACGAAGCGGAGAAACCTTTACACCAAGAGCGTACGAGCTCTTAAACCCAAGTGATATTCCCTCACTTGAACAAGACTATGACCAAGTCTTAATAATAATTTGATGAGGAATGTGTATAAGAGTGAGCTCCTTCAATGAGCAAGTAAGTACAATATTATAGCACACTAATTCATTCTCAAGAAATATGTCAAATGAAGCTCAATGAGTTTTTCTAAGTGTTTCTCTCAAATATGAACAAGAGTGTGAGATTTAAATGCACAAAAGTGAGTGGTAAGAGAGTATGATATTAGAGATCTTGCTTGGTGCCCTTAAGTTCTTAAAAAGGGTTCTTTTTGTAGCCCAAAATACGAGCTAGCCATTGACATTAAAAAAATATTTTAATTGCTTCCGTCAAACTAGCCGTTATATAGTCAAATTTGAATTTCAGAACATATCAGTCGACTGACATGGTAGTCTAGTCGACTGAGGTACTCAACAGAAGCAGTTTTTGAAAACCAAAAGGTTTTTAGTCGACTGGGGCCTCAATACCAGTCGACTGAACCAGTTTAAAGAGGCTTTAGTCGACTGATCATATGATCCAGTCGACTGAACCTATTTTGGTTCAGTTTTGTATTTTTAGCAACTTGTTTTGAATGCTTTATCATGTTTATTTGGTTGAGAAAAATGTTAATTTTGATTATTGGACTTCTTCAAGTCATTTTAAAATATTTCTCAATGTGTTTATCTTTTCAAAAATAATGTTCAAGACTTTAATTTTCTTAAAAACATTTGTTATGAGTTTGTTTAGATCAATTATGAGTTCCTATGAGTTTCAAGAGATATATTCAAATAAAGTGAACTTACATTGATCCTATATTGCATTATAAATGAATGGCTTAAAACTTAGTCTTCAAGTTCTTTGCTCCACGGTCTTCTAGCCACAATGGTTTTGATTTGAATGCGTTATGGCTTGTGATCCTTGTGGTTGTAATAAATTCCTGAAATATTCTTAACTTGTACAATTAAACATCTTAGTTTGTTATCATCAAAAATAGTTGTTGAATCCTTGTTTAGGCCAACAAAGGCTAGGGAACATATAGGAGACAAAAAGTACCAAAAAGCCTCATTTTTCTTCACTTTAATTAATATGATTTGAAGTTAATTTAAGTTGATTTAACTCTTGAGGGCTAAAATTCAGATATAGGAAAGTTAAATGTAGCTAGGGTTCAATTTGGGGGACAAGAATCTGATCCCCATCAATCAAGGAGTTTTTCTTGGTTTGTGTGCCCCTATTGTGCAAGAAAATGCATTAAAAGTTAATTTGATGTAATTTTTTGGTGTCTTTTCTACTGAGACTTATTATTTTAATATTTTTATGATAAATATAGTATTTTCATGTATTATCATAGTTTTCATAGTAATTGATTAAATAGATATAGTTTTTTAAGTCAAATTAAGCTATTTTGGTAATATGTGACTTTTCGACTTATTTTGTTGTGTGTGGACTTTAATAATGATTTGTTTAATTTTGTTAACCTAAAACACTATATTATTATGTATATTACTTGTTCCACAAATATTGAATTATCATAATACTTAATTTAATACATTTCTCATTATTTTAAGCTGAAAAAAGCAAAAAGTCACTTTTTAGCACATTTCCCAAGGTGGTCGGCCACTAAGGGGTAGTTTTAGCATTTTTGATATTATTTTGTCCTTTACTACTTAATTGTACTTAAATTATTGATTTAGGGTATTCATATGTCAAATTTTAGATTTTTAAGATTTTTTGCTGTATTAAAGGCAAAATGGTCATTTTTCCTTATTTATGAGGATTTTTAATTTTTAATTCATTATTTCATGATATTTACTTCATTTAGAATGTTAGGAGATTTTCTGAATGTTAGGGTTTTATTATCTGTGTTTTGGATCTTTTTAGGGTTTCCGAACCGAACTTAGGGTTTTCGATTCGAACTAGGGTTTTGAACCTCTTCTGTGTTCTATGGTCTCGTGGACTATCCATCACTAACACTTAGGGTTTGAGCTGTGTCTTTACATGACTCGTTATTAACCAGGTTATCACAACTAGAGTTTGTACCGGGTCGTTACAAAATGTATTTAATGTATTTAATCAGAGGTGGTGTGGGAGAAAACGGTGCAGGAATTGCAAATTTCGCCCCGTACTCATTACCTAACGGGTGCGGAAAAAACTCACACAAAATGGGGCGGGGAAAGCAAGGGCGGGGCAGGAGCGGGGTGGGGCGGGTAAGATTACCATCCCTACTTCATAAGGTCTTGCCCCCCATTAATCTCAAACATGGCATACAAATACTTGGGCACTAAGATTAAGATAGAGACTAAGTAGTTAGTTCAATAGCTTTGAAAACCAAATAACCCGTAGAATCTAACCAAACTTGGGCTCCAAGATCGCTAAGAGATAAAAAGATAATTTTACACTTTAATCATTTTTTTTATAAAAAGAGGACCTCTCCTACCTCTCTCCCTCTTCAAACTTCTACTAGTATCAAGTCCAAAGAAGACATGTAAGAAACTCTTATAACCTTCCCATTCTTAATTCAAAACTCACTTCTCACCTCTAGTTTTTGAAGAATTTAAAACAAGAACACAAAAGAAACAAGATTGGAATGAACCAAAGGAGCCTAGGAACCCCTAGTTATAAATGATGTTGTGTTTTGTGTTGGCATGGTGGATGATTCATATTTCCTCTCTTATTTGTAGTTGCTGAGACTTTTATTTGATGTGCCATGTACGAACTATGCTTAAAAGTTTAGCCCTTAACATGAAAAATGAACAAAAAATTAAGGTGAGATTTTATAAGTTATGTACTAGGTTTTTTCTATAGTGTGGACTCAAATTTAATCATTTTAAACTAATTCTAGAAAGATTTTATTGACCTCAATTTTGTGTTTAGAGTTCGTGTCACAACCTGAACCAAGTGGGCCCACAAGTGGCATGACTGGCCAGTGACTCATGTTACCCAAGGCCTAACTAAATAAATCTAGCGCATAAAGAGTACAAAAATTTTAAATTTAAAATTACAATGCTTTTAACAGAGTAATATCTACAAGTTATAATACTCGAATCCATACATCCTTTGCTAGAACTAGCAGTGATTAATGTAACGGCTCACTTTTTGGGCACGCCATTTAAAAGGTTCTTTCTTTAATTAATTGTGAAAATAGCATATATATATATATATATAAACTATCAATTTCACTTATAAGTAATCAACTCAACTTAAAAGAATAAGTCAAAAGGAGGGAGACTTTCATATATCAAAAAAGAATTCTCAATATTACAAAAAGAGCATCAGAGTCGCAGAATTAAAATATTACATTTTTAACTAATTCAGGAATTCTTCTATGGTTTCTTCTCCTACACCGGGTAGAGTTCAGTGCTTCTCCTCCTCGGTTGGGATTGCTTGCTCGTACACTTCTTCTTTATCTAACATTTAAATACTGTGAGCTACACGCTCAGAGAAACAACTATAACCCAACTAACCTACCTATAATAACACCAATACCCAACAATATACATACATGAGATACAAAAAAATATACACTTTCCAATGCAAGGTTTTAACCTAAAACTTCTATGTTTTTGTTGTTCACCCTACCAGGGTTCTCATTTTCAACTATATAATAATGTTTCAAGGGTTCAACATAAAATCTCTATGTTCTCGTTATTCACAATACCAAAAGTTCACATTCTCAAAGAATAGTTTTTTCCTCAGTTCTCACTTGAGAACCCAAACCCGAAGGTTACACAATGCCATGTTAACTCTAATGGGCCTCACCACCATAGTACCAAGCATTCTCATACACTAATGTTCCCATACACCTTTCCCCCGCATATCATCCTTTTCGATTAGTACTCCCGTACTCAGTTAAGGTTCAGTAAACTCATACTTGGCTAATAGCCATGATGTGCGGTTCACCGATTAGTAAACTCATACTTGTACACTTTTACTCGATTAAGATTCAGTAAACTCATACTTGGATCAAGACAAAGCACGGGTCAAAACGTTAATGGATCATTCCTCATATCCATATCACAACACACAACCCTCCCTATGTCAAAACCCCAAGTTTGTTTTGAAGAACTAACTTCGTTCGTTGTTTATTGTTCGATTCCCTATACGTGTACTATGTCCACTAATCATGCTTCCATCACAAATATAGCTAACTACTTCTAAACATGCTTTAAGTACCATAATAACATCAACAAGTCTCATTCATGGCAAGATATAAGCATAACACAATCATTCATACACTTAAGCATCACTATTCAACTTCTTTAAACATTCAGCATCTCAGGTTCTGCTTGTAAAATTAATTTATCATACTTAGAGACATTTTTTTATCATGAAATTTTATGGGGTGATATATATACATGTTAGGAACATTTCATATGAAGACAACTAAGCCAGAAGATGTTTCTAAACAGTGGAAAAAAATTTGTTGAAGAGAAGAGGTCCAAAAACAACACTGTTTGGTAAAATCGAGTTTTAGAAAAACTTATCCTGTCAAATCACTCTAAATAAATTTTAAATGAAAGATAACTCAAACATCTAGCTCAGGACATATGGTTTGACTAGAGGAGAGTTTTCTAAAATTTTCTAGAAATCAGTGAAGTGGACTATTTTTCTGCTCATTTGGCGTCAAAGCGTAAAAACTATGTTTCAGATACTTAGAATTAATTTTGGGTTTTACCAAAAATCAGACACGCTAAAAATAGTCTCATGAAATTCTAATAAAAACAGATTTTGAAGAAGGCACTTTTAAGTTCACCAAAAAATTCGGGTATGAGGAGAAAGGGACCGTTTTCTTAGTTTTTATTCGGTAGACTTGTTTCTACTCTTGTTTAACTTATTTTTCGGGTCCATATATGTCATTTGGAGTCCAAAAAAAGTATACTCCAGATGATATAATATTCACATATGACTCTTAATCATCCCATTGAGAGAAAACAAAACACAAGGAGTCATTCCATGCACAATAACAATGTTATCTCCTATTCGATTCTTTTTAAACCTTCTTGTTTCTAATCTTGTTTATAACTACTTAAATCATATTATTTGTTGTAGACAGGAGTTAGAACAGAAGGTTAAAGTGAGTTGTAGGAGTTCCTACCTAGATGATCTTAATCAAGTATGAAGGACTTAGCTTTAGCTTAGACTTTCTTTCTTCATTTTCTTCCTTCTTCTTCTTCTTTCATTCCTTCCTTCCTTCTTCTTCTTCTTCTTCTTCTTTCTTAGAGACTCTCTCTCTCTCTCTCTAAAACTCTCCCTCTTGGCCAAAAATTATGAGTGAAAATTGGTGGGATTTGCCTTCTATCTATAGGCTTGAGGGAGGACCACGTGTGTAATTTCCTAGGGTTTGTTTGGTAATTAATTAGAATAGGTTTAGTAACATTTTCATAATTATAGGCTAGTAGACCAATGTGTTGTCACTTGGCTACTGATGAAGAATTGGGATTATTTTAGCTAATTAAAACTCTTTCAGCTAAAATTAAGCAGAAAAATATCCAAGATACTCGAAAAGATATTTTAACACAAAAGATAACTATTTTATAAGACATTCTTAATTTTCTAGAATTTATATTTTATTATAGAATTAATTTCATAGAATATAAAAATATTAAAACTATCCGATGCTGCTCTATTTATACTGAAAAAGTCCAAATACAGTATAAATTTGCATGTTCCCAATGCAAATTCACCGAAAATACAAAAAGTACACTTTTGTACTTTTGGCAAAACTCCCTAGGTGGAGCCTACCACTTGAAGCTTCCCCTCTTTTAAAAATTAAATAATTTTTGTATTTAATAATTCTTGAATCTTGAAAATTTAGGCCAAAAGATTTAAATTTGGGTTTTCTTTTATTTTTGGGTTGAGCTTAACCAATGAGCTTTCTTTTTATTTTTTGGGGCTTAATTTGCTAATTGGTTCTTTAATTTAGGTTGGGCCATAATCTTTTTTTGAGATTTTATTTTAACTTTTGAGCCTTGTTGAGGTTTTGGATTTCGTTGGAGTTTTAGTCCACAACTCTTGTTAGGCATAGGGTTGAACTTTCTCTTGGTTATCTTTTGGCCTTAGGTGACTTCTTGGGCTAGTCCCAAATTAGTCTTGGGCTTACCCTATGTTTTAGGTTCAATTTCTAAAAAATTGAAACGTTCTATCTCGAGTTAGTGCTCCCAGCATACGCGTGACCTTGAGAACTACTATTAGGGTTTCACTAGTTTTCGATTTACGTTGAGAATTCACTATTAGAGTTCTAATCATGTGTTCGAAAATACGGGCCCTTACATCCTATCCCCCTTTAACAAAATTTTATCCCCAAAATTGAAGACGTACCTTCATTCTCAAACAGTTGAGGTTGATTTGCGCGGATGGTATCTTCTCATTTCCACGTTGATTCTTCGACTCTTCGGTGTCGCCAAAGAACTCATACTAATGTGATAGTCTTCCCACACAAGTTCTTCTCCCATTTATCCAGAATCTTTACTGGCATCTCTTTGAATGAAATATCTTCGTCTATCTTAAGTTCCTTCCAGTCTAATACATGAGTTATGTGTGCCATGTACTTTCTTAGAAGAGATACATGAAAAATATTGTGCACTCGGTTGAGTTACGGTGGTAGTGCTAGCTGGTAGGCTACTTTTTCAATCTTTTGCAATATTTCAAAAGGTCCTATATAATGGGGTGATAGCTTTCATCTCTTTCAAAAATGTATGACTCCTTTTCCAGGTTGTATCTTCAAGAAGACGTGATCTCTGATCTCGAAAGTTAGCTGTCTTATTCTTTGATTTGCATAACTCTTTTGTCAGCTTTGCACTGTCACTAATCTCTCCCAGATGAGTTGCACCTTCTTTGTCATTTCTTGCACGATCTCTGATTCGAAAAGACTAGTTTCTCTAATGTCAATCCGGCAAATGGGTGAACAACAGGGTCGACCGTAGAGTGCCTCATAAGGTGCCATGCTGATACTCGCTTGATAACTGTTGTTGTAAACAAACTCTACCAACGGTAGGTGCTTTTCCTAGTTGCCCTTGAAATCCATGACACAGGCTCGTAACATATTCTCTAAAATTTGGATAGTACGTTCTGATTGTCCGTCAATCTGAGGATGGAAGGTGGTGTTGAAACATAGGTTGGTGCCCAGAGATTTCTATAAACTTCCCTAAAATTGCGAAGTGAATCGAGGATCGCGATCTGATATGATTGAGACAGGTATTCCGTATAATTGTATGATCTCCTGAATGTACTGTCTGCTCAAGGAGTCGAGGGTGGCTATAATTCCTATTGGTAGAAAGTATGCAGACTTTGTTAATCGGTCCACCACAACCCAAATAGCATTGTGTCCATGTGAGGATCTTGGAAGTCCGGTGACGAAGTCCATAGTTATATGTTCCCACTTCCATACTGGTATGAAAAAAGATTGTAATCTCTCTCCTGGTCTTTGGTGTTCTACTTTGACTTGTTGGTAGGTGAGACATCTTGCTACAAAAGATGCAACATCTTTTTTGTTCCCGCTTCACTAACATTGACGCTTGAGATCTAGGTACATCTTGTTCCTCCCTAGATGTCCAGCGGAGTTGGATTGATGGAAATCTTTGAGAATAGCTCCTCGTAGATCTTTAACGTCTGGTACAAACATCTACTCCGAGATCCATAGACTTCCGTTTGAATGAATGATCCAATTGGTTGGTTCGTTGTTTCCACTGTATTGTGCCTTGAGATAACTTGTCTGTTGATCCATGGCTTGAGCTTCTAGGATCTTGCTAAGTAGTGTAAGTGCATCTATAACAGCAAATAGACATGTTCCTTCGTTGCTCTCCGTCTAGAGTATACGACAAGGTGAAACGGTAGTCTTTAAGGTATTTCATCCATTGTCTTTGTCGTATATTTAACTCCTTCTGAGTGAAAGGGTGCTTGAGGCTTTTATGATCGGTGAAGACTTTGAATTTTTCTCTATATAGGTAGTGTCGCCATTACTTCAAGGCAAAAACTACCGCTGTCAATTCTAAGTCATGCGTAAGGTAGTTCCTTTCTTGATTCTTCAGCTACCTGGAACCGTAAGCTACGACCTTTCCTTTAGGTATTAACACGCATCCAAGGCATTCCTTCGAAACGTCGCAGTAAACAGTTTATCCTTCATCTCTCTTAAGGATGATTAAGATAGGGGCAGTTGTAGTCTTTTCTTAAGTTCTTGGAAAGAACTCTCGTTTTTTTCTGTCCATAAATACTTTACTCCTTTATTGGTCAGGTGGGTCATAGGTTTTGCAATTCTAGAAAAATCTTGGATAAATCTTCTATAGTATTCGGCTAAACCCAGAAAACTTCTGATTTCAAATACTGACTTCGGCTGTTTCCATTCCGATACGACTTCAACTTTTGTTGGTTCTACTGCTACACCATTTTCAGAGACCACATGCCCTAAAAACTTCACTTCCTTCAACCAAAACTCACATTTACTATCCTTTCCATACAACTAATTCTCCTACAGGGCTTGCAAAACTATTCTCAGATGCTGTTCATGTTCTTCCTTAGACACTGAGTATATTAGGATGTCGTTGATAAAAACAACTACGAATAGTTTGAGGAATGGGGTGAAGATCTATCAGGGTTATATACTAAAAATCATAAATTTTGTTGGTTTTAGTATTTTATTTTATTATTTAATAAAATTATTTTTCATTTTATCGGGATCTTAACGAGTAATGTATATGATATCATTTCTTTAATGCTATGTACAGATATTCTTTATTCTGTATAGTATTTCATTTGGTGTGTAGAGTAGGCTTGCACATAAAAGACCAGATTATAAGTTCTTGCAGAATATAAGTTTACAGTTCATAGTTTAGATGAAATTGAACAAACTATCGGTACGACTGTAGCACAGTATTTTAGTAGATTTATTTTGATTACAGAAAACAGATAACAGTGCCGTCTATTATTCTAACTCTCTGTGTCAGTACACTCTGTGTATTAAACAGGATCACATTGGAGTAATTAATTTTATACTGACTATATAAATTAATTCACACCCCAAGGCTATTATGAGTGCTTATACTCTTAATTCTGAAATAATTATTATTCATGTATATTTAATATTTGTTGTTTTGATTTATTAGAGGGTGCGATCTTTTACGAGTTAATATTTTCGGTGAATTGAATAACGGTATTAAATATATGGTGAATATTAATTATTGACGGAATCCATGTCTCGATTATTCAGAATTGACGATACCCCCTTAAGGAAACTTATAAGTTTTGACCAGGTCAAACCCTGCAGGTGGATTTAATTATTCAGCCGACAAATAAGTTAAGGAAAGGGTTTAAGAAATTTTAAGAAGCCAATTAAATTAAATTATTAGTAATTAAATTTAATTGACGGGTATTGAGAATCTTAACGTGAAGAGATGAGTTAAGCATT
>JAULJZ010018384.1:0-38750 GCA_032270985.1 Heliamphora pulchella
AGGTGTGAAAAGCACACTCCAGCTTTTTCGGTGTAGAAGTCTTCGGGAGAAGTTTTTTCATATTGCTTTGATTGGTTACCACGTTTTGTGCTTTTCTGTAGAGGTCAAATTGGTGACCCAATGCCCTTTCTAAGGTAGCTTTCTTTGTTTGGTGCAGAATCCATGGCAAGACTCTTGCTGTAACTAACCTGTTGTAGAGAGGTAAGGTGATGTTAAGAAACCTGCCTGTGCAAATACGAAAAGGCCGTGAATTACAAATGAGAATGTTCGGAACCTAAATGAGGACAACGGCTGTCAATCCATTAATTCAAATTTAAATTTTCAATCCCATAAAATCAGCAGTATCTTCCCAGAAAATGAAATGAAGATATTCTCATAATGTGTACATCCATTTATGTAAACATATTTGAACATGAAAATTGATTCACACATTAAATAAAGGCACAGTAGTCCAAAATATTAGAGAATTTTTAAAAAAGGACCTTGTGAAATTGTCATCTTCTTACTAGAACTTAACTCAAAGAATGTTCAAAAAGTAGGATTCCCGAATAATTATCTATAGTATATATATATATAGTAAATCAAATGGAATTTTTGTGAGAATGATGTGAAAACTCAAAAATCACTCAATTTTAATTTTTAAAATTTTAAAATTTTAAAATACTTGATTGACTAATTTATTCAACTAAATAATTTTTAGATTTAAAGATATTTCAAACAAATCTATTTTTAAATGCATATCCCTTAATTTATGAGATTTTTTTATTCTTTGTCCAAAATTATGGAAACTTCCTTACTCAAATAAACTACTTGATTTTTAAATTGTCATTATCTTTCTAGAATGATAGATAAATTATTTTACTTAAGTATGTATCTGCACTAATATATTATTATTCTATCATCTTTTTATGAGTAACAAGCATTTATCATTTTATTTTGACTCTAAGTTATTTCATGTACAATTGCTATGCCTCACATCAAGATTAAATAAAGAATATATTTTAAGTGTATTTTTTAAAAAAATGTAGCATATGAAAAAAAATGTTGTGTGCATCACACACACACACACACAGTGTATTTTAAATTCATTAAGAATATGGTGCTTTTATAAAAATTAAATTAAAAATATTAGTTTTATTGTTAATTATCGATTATATTTTGTGAAAAGTGATTTATTTTTTTTTATTTTAGGTACCAATAAAGACTTTGATTTCGAATGCTTGAATAATAAAACCGATTTTGATTTAGAAATTATGTCAAATAATATAATAGGACAAATTTAAACATATGAAATGATATTAATTTTAGGATATCCATTTCTATATTTATATCGATTAAATAATTCATCTTATAATTTGTGAAATTTATTTCCTTCTCCATAACTAGTTTCTCACTAAATTTTTGATATTTGAAACATTGTCATTTTGTTTCACGTCTATTCATTATTTTAAACACAATTTTAAAAAAAATCTATTTACTAACTCAAAATTTTAATTTGTATGGCTAATTATTATCTTAAAAATAAAATCAATCTATAGTATTCATTTGACTAACTTTTTAAAAATAAAATACTTCTTAATTTATAACACCTAAAAGAATCACTGATTAAATTTAAAATGTTAAAAATTCCTTAATTTATGATCACAAAAAAAAAAAAATCTTGCATAAAAAATCTAACAATTAAAATAGCACCTGTCACTTCTTTTTTGCTTTATCTCATCTACTACAACCTCACAAAACACATTGCTATTAAGTATGGCTGTAAAAAAAAAAAAAATCAACTCGAGTATAGCATTACCAAAAATCAAGTTGTGAATATTTGTATGACCAAAACTTTTCCAAAAACTAAATTAATGTCTTTCTATTATTATAATTGTTTTTATATCTTTTTATTTGCTTAATTCAATTGAGTTTGAAGATATATATATATATATATATATATATATATAATTTATATATAGGATTTAAGAGTATGTCGTTTATTTTATTTAAAATAAATATATTTAAATAATATAGTTATTGATATCGGATCAATTAAGTTTTTCACGTGGATAATTATCCCGAGAGTTGTTGATGTTTAGTACTGCTTTTCACCTCTAGACGGATGGCCAGTCAAAGAGAACTATACAGATTCTGGAGGATATGTTGAGGACATGCGTACTTGATTTCAAAGGTTCATGGGAGGATCATTTACCGTTGACAGAGTTTGCATACAACAACAGCTATCAATCTAGTATTGGGATGGCACCGTATGAGGCTTTGTATGATAGACCATGTAGGTCACCAGTGTGTTGGATAGATGTGGGAGAGACCACAATCTTAGGACCTGACATGGTACGGGAGACGACAGCGAAGGATGCAACGATTCGCCAACACCTTTTGACAGCTCAGAGCTGCCAGAAGAGTTATGCAGATCAGAGGAGAAGGCCTTTGGAGTTTGCAGTGGGAGATCACGTATTTCTGAAGGTCTCGCCACGTAGAGGTTTGATGAGATTTGGTCGTAGTGGGAAGCTATCATCGCGTTTCATTGAACATTTTGAGATTCTTGACAGGGCTTGAGAGGTTGCATATCGTCTGGCTCTGCCACCTCAGTTGGCATATGTGCATAGCGTATTCACATTTCTATGCTTCGGAGGTACGAGCCTAATCCTTCGCATGTGTTAGATTGGGCCGAGCTGTGGGTTGATGAGGATGTCATTTCTAAGGAACGTCCGGTGAAGATTTTGGATACGAAGGAGCAGGTTTTACGGGGGAGAACGATTACTTATATCAAGGTCTTATGGCTTCATCACGGGATTGAGGAAGCGACATGGGAGCTTGAGTCTGGGATGCGTGTTAGATACCCAGAGTTGTTCACATCGTGACCTTGTAATGAATTTCAGGGGCGAAATTCCTTGAAGGGGAGAGTTATGAGACCTTATACCGTCTCTTTTTATGATATATACATATTCGGTGCTTTTGACACATGTTTAGAATTTTTGCTTCTACATGTTTTTAAGCAATTTGATGCGTGTTTGAGTATATCTATGCATACTGGGTTAGTCCCGGGGGTTGTTGGGAGTTGTGGTTCGAATTTTGAAATTTTTTTTTTAAAAAAGAAGATATTTTGAAGGCCTATAAATATCCAGAGTTAGATATTTTCAAAAGATATTTTCAAAACTTACTCGCTAAGTTTTCTCCTTTTTCTCTCTGCCTTCTCTCTAACTTCTCGGGGGCTCGGGGTTTGGTTTTTGACGGTCCATTAGCCGATCCTTGTTGTTGGCATCATGCTCTACGCAACTATTCGGACAGAATTTCATTCCGACGATGCTCAGTTTTGCACATGGATCGAGATGACGAGTTTTTAACTCACCAAGGTAGGATCCTAGACTTTATAGTTGTTAGAGGGTTCTACACGTAATCTTGTGCATCGTTACCATTTTATATTCATGAAAAGGTGTTTCATGTTTTGGGAAAGCGGGTTTTTTTGTTTAAAAACCTTTTTTCGTTGTTTCGGTTGGATTAAAACGGTGTTGGATGTTGTTTTTTAGGCTTATGGTGATAGGTTTGGATGTGTGTGAGTCCGTGGGTGTTTGATGGAAGCTTTGAAGCTTCGTCTTAGGTTCAAAATGCGAAAATCGTAGCTTAAAAACATTTTCTGGGATGGCTCAGTCGACTGAACCCATGGGGCCTGTCGACTGGATCATGGTTTGGTGGGTTCAGTCTACTGAACCCATGGGGTCAGTCGACTGGATCATGGTTTGGCGTTTTGTGCTTTTTTAGTGTATTTTTCAGTCGAATGGAGGGTGGTTTAGTCGACTGAACCTGGGCTAAGGCGTGAAAATGTTTTGAAAAATGTGTTTTTAGAGGGTTGGAGCTAGCCCTTGAGGTTGAGTCTCAGCTGTTAAAACGTTTTGATGAACATCATGTCTTTACATGCTTATAGATCTCCACGTTGATGGATCGGATATCTTATTATACATGTGTTGTATAACTGCTTGTGGGTTTTTAAATATTTTTTCTTGGATGTACCGTGGCAGTTGGTGTGTTGAGTTGGGCTTCCATTGTTCCACGGTGAAACTCCAGGAACGTGCGAAAAGTAGGTCCCTACGTGCCTTCGGGTTAATTCCCGTAAATGAGGTTGGTGGGTATTTAGTGCCCTTGGGTTGTGAACCCGTAAACTAAGTGGTTGGTGGGTGCTTAGAGTCCTCGGGTTGTGAACCAGTAAATTAAGTCGGTTACCTCCGTGAATGGCGTTGTTTACGTTGTCGTGACTCCGTATAGAATTTGTCATTACCGGGCAGGCCTTAAGTGGTGACTAGGGTAATGGACATGAGTTTATAGTTGTTATCTTTGTCTGTGTGGCATAGTCAATACATAGGATTATATTTTATCTCTTTCTTCGCAGCTGTGTGACCCGAGTGGAGAATACTGTGTTTTATTGCTTTTACTTAACTGTGGCATGATATATGTTAGGATGATATGCATAGTTTCAAGGATGAAAATGGCGGTTTTCGGGTGGAAAACTTGTGGTTTTTGAGAGAAAAATCTTTTTAGCTTTTGTGGTCGAGTTAGCTCCCACGATATGATTGCATGACCTGCATTACAGCTTTACTGTCTTTTCCTATTGGGTTTCGGCTCACGGTGTCGAATTTTGCTGTAAAACTATTTTCAAGTGATCATGCGGAGTTGACCTAGATGCAGTGGTAATGGAGAACTTGCTGTAGTTTTTTTCCAATTCTTGCGACATGTACTTTTACACGTGATGCCTGTTTCAAAAGGCGAGTTTTGTACGTCTTGAGGCGATATACTTATTCATATATGAGAATGCATGTTTACTATTTATGAGAGCTGAACGTTGAAAAATCTTTTATCCAAATGTTGTATATTTTTGAGTTGATGGTATTCTAACTTCAAATATTATTTTTATAAACGGTATTTTGATGGGCTTTCGCGTGACCCTAGTATTTGGGACGTGACATTTATGACATTCAAAACATTTTCATTTTGTTTAAAGTCTATTCATTATTTTAAACACAATTTTAAAAAAAAATTCTATTTACTAACTCAAATTTTTAATTTGCATGGCTAATTATTATCTTAAAAATAAAATCAATCTATAGTATTCATTTGACTAACTTTTTAAAAATAAAATACTTCTTAATTTATAACACCTAAACGAATCACTGATTAAATTTAAAATTTTGAAAATTCCTTAATTTATGATCACAAAAAAAACTTGCATATAAAATCTAACAATTAGTGTTGGACGAAACTGGGAAAATCTGGGTTTTTTCTTTTCTGCTCTCATGTTAGATGAGACTATTGGGGTTTGAGGGGAATTTTCCCATGTGGTTTATGACTATCAAGATGTTTTTTCAGACTATCTATTCGAGTTGTCACCGAGTCGTAAGTTGGAGTTTTCTATTGATCTAGTGCCAGGAGCTGCTCCCATTTTTATGCTATTTTACCATTTTGCACCGGCTGAGTTGCAAGAACTCAAGGTACAGTTTTAAGAGTTACTTGATAAGGGGTTTATACGTTCGAGTACGTTGCCGTGGAGAGCTCCAGCTCTTTTTGCTAAGAAGAAGGATGGGTCCTTGACATTGTGTATAGACTTTCGGAAGCTGAATAAGGTAACAGTGAAGAACAAGTATCCTATGCCGAGGATTGATGACTTGTTTGATCAGTTGAAGGGGTCGAGTTGCTTCTCAAAGATTGAATTCAGGTCAGGGTACCATCAGCTGAGGATTAGGAACGAGGACATGGCGAAGACCGCCTTTCGAACTCTTTATGGTCACCATAAGTTTTTGGTTATGCCGTTCGGTTTGACGAACACTCCCGCAATGTTTATGGGTTTGATGAACCATATCTACCATTTGTATCTAGACAACTTTGTGGTTGTATTCGTGAATGACATTCTTATCTATTCACTCACGAGGGAGATGCACGAAGAACACCTGCGTATTGTTTTACAGATTCTAAGAGAACATCGTTTGTATGCGAAGTTCAAGAAGTGAGTTTTGGATGTCCGAGGTAAGATTTCTTTGACACGTGGTATCGAAAGATGGAGTGTCAGTGGATTTTTTGAAAACTGATGCAGTGATGGATTGGGAACGACCGAAGAATGTATTTGAGATTCGTAGTTTTTTGGATTTGGCAGGCTACTACTAGCGGTTCGTGAAGGATTTCTCTAGACTTGTTGCACCGATGACGCATCTTACGCAGAAGGGAGTCATGTTTATGTGGAGTGAGCCCTGTGAGTTTGTGTTCCAAGAGTTGAAGGAGAGGTTGACTAGTGCACCGATGTTGATTATTCCTAAGCGAGGTTTGGGTTACACAGTGTATTGTGATGTATCGTATAATGGTTTGGGTTGTGTTATGATGCAGGGAGGTAAGAATGTCACTTACGGATCTCGACAATTGAAGACTCATGAGAAGAACTATCCGACATATGATCTGGAGTTGGCAGCCATGGTCTTTGCCTTGAAGACATGGCGGCACTATCTTTATGGTGAGCACTTTGAGGTTTTCTTCGATCACAAGAGTTTAAAATACTTATTTTCGCAGAACGACCTAAATGTATGCCAACGACGGTGGATGGAGTTATTGGAAGACTATGACTTTGACTTGCAGTACCATCAAGGGAAGGGCAATGTCGTGGCTGATGCTCTTAGTAGGAGATCTCATGGTTCGTTAGCTTTCATGGCTATACGAGAATGGGACATGCTTGAAGAGGTTGGTGAGTTTGATATATGTCTCAGAGAGACAAGGAGAGGTGCAACCTTATTTTCAGTGGCTTTACGACCTGCGTTGGTTGCACATGTGCTGGAGGTTCAGCAGATAGATCAGGAGGCTCAGATGATACGGGTTTGTATTGCTAGTGGAAAGAACATGGCAGGATGGGTTATGAGCCTAGCTCAGAGTTTGAGATTAACGAGGAGATTATTCGTACCCGAGTCGTGCTGTGCCGAGGTACTACATGATTTTTATCATTCTCATCTTGTAGTACACCCAGGAGGCACTAAGATGTGTCACGATTTGCACCGTCAGTTTTGGTGGAAAGGAATGGACAGGGATGTGATTTAGTTCATTTCTCGGTGCCTTACTTGTCAGCAAGTAAAGGCAGAAACTCAAAGATCAGTAGGGTTGTTACAGCCATTATCGATATCAGAATGGAAGTGGGAGAACATCACGATGGACTTTGTATTAGGACTTCTTAGATTCCCGAAGGGACATGATGCTGTTTGGGTTATTGTTGATAGATTGACGAAGTCTGCACACTTTCTTCCCATTCGGGTGAAAGATTAGGTGGACAGATTGGAAAGGTTGTATATCTGAGACATAGTTCGGCTACACAGAGTACCTGTGTCTATTGTTTCTGATCGAGACCCACACTTTACATTGCGCTTTTGGCTGAGTCTTCAGGTGGCTTTGGGGATGAACTTGACGTTTAGTACTATTTTTCACCCACAGACAGACGGTCAATCTGAGCGGACCACAGATTTTGGAGGACATGTTGAGAGCTTATGTACTTGATTTTTGGGGTTCTTAGAAAGGTCATCTACCATTGGCAGAGTTTGCATACAACAATAGTTATCAGTCCAGTATTGGGATGACACCGTATGAGGTTTTGTATGGTAGGCTGTGTAGGTCACGGTGTGTTGGACAGATGTGGGAGAGACCACAATTTTGGGACCCAACTTGGTGCGGGAGATGACAGGAAAGATCGCCGTGATTCGCCAACGTTTAGTGACAGCTTAGTGTCACCAAAAGAGTCTGTTGACCAGAGAAGGAGACCTTTGGAGTTTGTAGTGAGGAACCATGTGTTTCTGAAAGTATCACCACGTATAGGTTTAATGAGGTTTGGCCGTAGCGGGAAGCTATCACTGCGTTTTATTAGACCGTTTGAGATCCTTGAAAGGATTGGTGAGGTAGAATACCGTCTGGCTTTACCACCTCAGTTGTCATCTGTACACAACGTGTTTCACGTTTTCATGCTTTAGAAGTATGAGTCTGACCGGTCACATGTTCTGAATTGGGATGAGTTACAGGTAGATGAGGATGTCACTTATGAGGAGCGACCTGTGAAGATTCTGGACACGAAGGAACAAGTGCTGAGAGGGAGGACCATTGCTTATGTCAAGATCTTATGGCTTCATCACGGGGTTGAGGAAGCGACGTGGGAGCTTGAGTTCGGTGTTCTTGCTAGATATTCGAAGTTATTTTTCTTGTAACCTTGTAGCGAATTTTGGGGGCAAAATTCTCTAAGGGGAGAGTTGTGAGACCCAGTTTCATTTCTTTTTCATTATATATAATCGACGTATTCGTTTATGTTTCTTTGTCGTAGAACAGCATGTATATTTGTATTTCTCGCTTTCTCGGGTTTCGATAGGGCTTGTTTGGTTGGCTTTTGGGCAGTAAAACTTGTTTTTGATGCTAAGGTTGGTTTCTCTGTTGTCCAGTCGACTAGACTAGGTGATCCACTCGACTAAGTCAATAGTGGGTTGGTTCAGGCGAGTGACTTAGGCAGGTCAGAAGACTTGGTTGAATCGGTGGAGCTTTTTAGCATTCCAGTAGCCTTCGTCAGTCGACTGAAGGGGAGGTTCAGTTGACTGACCTCTTATCTTACCGTGGGGTATAAATATCTGAACCCTTGAGATATTTTGAAAACCTTTCTTTTTGCCTAAGTTTCCCTTTTTCTCCACCTTCTTTATAGACTTTTGGGTAGCCTGGCCCTAGTTTTTGGTGATCAGCTTGTGGATCCTTGCTATCCACGCCGTAAGCTTCTCATCCATCGGGACATATTCTCGTTTCGACGAAGTTCGATTTTCGAGGCGTCGAGTTTTGACTCATTGAGGTAGGATCCTAGACTATGTTGTTGTTAAAGGATACTACGTGCAGTTATATGCTATGAGACCCGGTACCTTGTTATTTTGTGAAATGTAATTTTGACGTATTTCTTTTCGTTATAAGCATGCCACGATGTCCTGTTGATGCTTTTTGTGTTGTTTTAGGACAACATGTTTAGGAATACGTGTTATGCATGCGGGGGTTTGGTTGAATTCCTTTCTTAGGTTTCTAACCCAGGGATGACAGCTCGAGCGGGGTAGTGGCAGAGGGGTTATCCGAGAGATGACCGCTCGAACGGTGGGGTACCAGGGACCTATGTCGGCAAGGGTTTGCTCGAGCGGTGCTTGGGCGCTCGAGCGGTGGTACCTGGGCGCGAGTTTCTATAACCTGTTAGCCTTGGTTTTTGAGCCAAAAAATATCTTTTCAACCCTATCTCTTCCTCTACACCTTTTCTCTGCCTTCTCTTTAGCTTTTGGGAGGCCCGGGGCATAGTTTTTGGTGGTTGAACAGTAGATCTGCGTTATTCGGGTAGAGGGCTTCATATCCATCCGGATGGATTCTCATTCTGACGGAGTTCAATTTTGAGACGTCGAGCTTTTAGCTCTCCATGGTAGGATTCTAGACTATCCTACTGTATAAGGGTGTTTTATGCAATTATATGTATTTTCACCGGGTAGAAAATGCACTAACTTTTATTTTATGCTTCAACCTTGCTTTATACGGATAAAAAGCATGTTTATCGCTTTTCTTGGTTTATCTGCTTATATGACTTGTGGATGTATGATTTTCAAATGGTGTTCTTGAAAACGGTAGAAAATGGTGGTTTTTGATAAAATCTCAACATTTTATGTTTCGGAGGTTTGGAGCTAACCCTTGGGGTACTGTATCAGGTTTTGAAACGTTTGATTGAAAATGAAAAAAAGCATTTTGAAATATTTTGTGATCTCCATGTTGATGGATGGATCTATATACATGTATAATGTATATCTGTGAAAGGTTTTGAGAAATGGTTCGATTTTCGAGAATGATTATTTAGATGTACTGAGATGATGTGTATTTGGCACGAGTTGCCTCGGTGTAAGTCTGAAAACGTGCGTAGTATAGGTACTCTGTACCTTCGGGTTAGTCCCCGTAAATTGAGTTGGTTGGGTGCTCTGTACCCTCGGGTTGTTGAATCCGTAAATTGAGCAGTTCGTCGTGGTGGCTCTGTATAGAACTTGCATTTACCTAGCAGACCTTAAGTGGTTCAGGACTATGGTAAAGGGGCAGGAATCTGTAGTTGCTACCTCTGTCTCCTTGTGATGGAGTCGATACATAGGATTGAATCATCTTTTCCACGATGGTACATTCCGCGAGGGAACAATGTTTTGATTACTATTTTTCCTTAACTGTGGTTGATTACTTGAATTTGTTGCAATACCTGGTTTGAAGGATGAAAACATGGATTTTTGTGAAATAAAACTGTTTTGGAAGACTTGTGTAGTCTGATGGGAAAACTTGGGGTTTGTGGAAAATCGTTTTGGGTTCTGTGGTTGAGTTTAGCTCTCACCCTATATGATTGCATATTTCCTGCTTTACAGCTTGATTGTTTGTTTCTATTGGGTTTCGAATCATGGGTGAAAATTTTTTGTAAAAATCATTTTTAGGTGATGATGTGGATGAGGAATAACTTGGTGGTGCCCGTGGTGGCGGAAGAGTTTTATAGTTTTCATTCTTTTTGGTTTGCTTGTTCCTGAAGGCTGGTTTTATACGCCATAAGGCGAAATATTGTACTCATGTTGAACTGTTGTCTTTTATTTATGAGAGATACACTTTGTTGGGTATTCCATGGGTTTGAACAAGCGGATTTCAATGTATGAAAACTTATATTTTCATATAAAATAGACGTTTGATGGATTTTCACGTGATCCCGGGTTTTGGAGCGTGACAACTTGGTATCAGAGTTCTGGGTTCGAATACCTAAGAGCCATGGAAAGAGGGTTTATCACCTGGTGAGGTTGATTGTGTATGGTTGCTTGCATGTGTTTAAACGTTGTGTTTATAACATGTTAATAGCTTTTTGAGCATGATAATTGTGTATATGTGGGTATGGAGGTTGAATCTCAGGATGGATGAGTCTTGCCTTTGGGCGTTTGGAATAACAAGTTTGGAAGCCAAGTTAGAAACGCATTTGGCTGACGTATTTTTTAGCAGGAAATCTAAATAGGTTATCCAAATTGACGAGTCCGTCTTGTTAGTTCTCCTCGGTATGTGAGACGTATTTGCATAATCTTGTGCGACTATGTGATAACATGATTATGTGTTTATGTTACGTAGTAGCATGCTGTAGGAAAGCTTATCATGTTATATTGCTTCCTTTAGAATTATGTCCACGTTGGTACATCGCGCTTTTGGCAGAGTCTTCAGGTGGCTTTGGGGACGAGCTTGACTTTCAATATAGTTTTTCATCCTCAGATCGATGGTTAGTCTGAGAGGACCATTCAAATTTTGGAGGACATGTTGAGAGCCTATGTGCTTGATTTTCGAGGTTCTTGGGAGGATGATCTATCATTGGCAGAGTTTACATACAACAACAGCTATTCAGTCCAGTATTGGGATGGCTCCGTATGAGGCTCTGTATGGTAGGCCGTGTAGATCACCTGTTTGTTGGGCAGAGGTGAGGGAGACTGCTGTTTTGGGACCCGACTTAGTGCGGGAAATGACTGAGGTGATTACAGATGCGTCAGCAACTGGTGATAGCTCAGAGCCGCCAGAAGAGTTATGCTGATCGGAGGAGGAGACCGTTAGAGTTTTCCGTGGGAGACCTTGTGTTTCTGAAGGTCTCGCCACGCAGAGGGTTGATGAGATTTAGTCGTAGTGGGAAGCTATCACCATGTTCTATTGGACCGTTCGAGATCCTAGAAATGATTGGGGTGGTATCATACCGTCTGACTCTGCCACCTTAGTTAGTATCTGTGCACAACGTCTTTCACGTTTCTATGCTTCGGAGGTATGAGCCATATCCGTCTCATGTGTTAGATTGGACTGAGTTGCAGGTTGAGGAGGATGTGACGTATGAGGAGCGTCCCGTGAAGATTCTGGATACGAAGGAACAGGTGTTGCGGGGGATAACGATTGCATATGTCAAAGTTCAGTGGCTTCATCACGGGGTTGAAGAAGCGACTTGGGAGCTTGAGTCTGGGGTTCGTGCGAGATACCCGGAGTTGTTCACCTCGTGACCTTGTAGTGAATTTCAGGGGCAAAATTCCTTAACTAGGGGAGAGTTGTGAGACCCGGTACCTTGTTATTTTGTGAAATGTAATTTTAACGTATTTCTTTTCGTTATAAGCATGCCTCGATGTCCTGTTGATGATTTTTGTGTTGTTTTAGGATAGCATGTTTAGGAATACGTGTTATGCATGCGAGGGTTTAGCTTAATTCTTTTCTTAGATTTCCAACCCAGGGATGACCGCTCGAGCGGTGGGTGTCCGCTCGAGCGGGGTAGTGGAAGAGGGGTTATTCGAGAGATGACCGCGCGAGCGGTGGGTGTCAGCTCGAGCGGGGTAGTGGAAGAGGGGTTATTTGAGAGATGACCGCGCGAGCGGTGGGTGTCCGCTCGAGCGGGGTAGTGGCAGAGGGGTTATTCGAGAGATGACCGCTCGAGCGGTGGTTGTCTGCTCGAGCGGTGGGGTGCCAGGGACCTATGTCGGCAAGGGTCCGCTCGAGCGATGCTTGGGCGCTCGAGCGATGGTGCCTGGGCGCGAGTTTCTATAAAGCCTGTTAGCCTTGGTTTTTGAGCTAAAAAATATCTTTTCAACCCTATCTCTTTCTCTACACCATTTCTCTGCCTTTGCTGATCGCGGGTCTCGATCAGAAACGATAGTCACCGATACTCCGTGTAGTTTGAAGACAAAACTATAGAAGACGTGAACAGAAAAAGGAACCAACTACACAGGTAGAATATCCGATTGATACAGACCCAGTCTTTCCACCAACCATGCATAGTAATGATGGGGGGAGACGCACAAAATAATACAGATGTTGATGAGGATACGCCTACAGTTAATGATAAGTCCCAGAAAAGCAGACAGAGCCGGTTCACATTGATTCTCTAGTAGAGCCACAGTTGAAAAGGTCTACAAGAGAGCGTTAAGCCTCTAGCAGATATTTTTTATCGATTTAGAAAATATTTTTCTTTGATTTTTAATTTTTATCGTACCAAGCATCAAAAATTGTAAAAAAAAAATTTCATCAAAGCAAACAGAATCTAAACATAAGCAGGGCTAATAAATCAGCATGTTTAAAAAAATGTGTAGCTTTTTCATATAAGAGCAAGCTCTTAAAAAGACAAACATATAAGCTAAGCCGAGTTACTTTTTATTTGTATTGATGAAAAATATTTTTTAATTTTTTAATTTTTTAATATTCAGTATTATAAAAATTAAAAATTGATAAAAACATTATGGTTAATAAAAAATAAATTAATCTTGATGATATATTTTTTTATATATCTTATTATTACATCACTACTATTCCTAACTACACCATCACCACCTCTCACTAGCACCATCTCACCACCCCATCTTCGATACCGTTGCCACCAGTATTAAGCGTGTGAAGTATAATTTTTTTTTTATTTGAAGAGAGAGAAAGGAATTTGGTGCACGATTCAAACTATTTTAGTTAGTGGCATCATGCTCGTAGGAGATCTCTTTTTTCGTTTATACTCTGTCTGGCACATCACCCTCAAGTGGAGCTAATGGAGATAAATTTATCATATCGACTACTATCCTTATTGCATTGTCCTAGAAAGTCTTCAGTAGTTGTGCATGTGACAACATACATTTGACTCTTTCCATGATTGTCTGGTTCATCCTTTCTACCAGTCCATTCTGTCTTCATGTCTTATGAATGATCATCTCATGACTAATGCCCTTAACCTGACAATACTATTGAAACGGTCCTCAGTACTCACCACTTTTGTCAGTCGGATGCACTTCAACGATCTTCCTGTCTGTCTTTCCATTCTAGCCTAAAACTGCTTGAACACATATAGCACAGAGTCTTTAGTTCTTAAAGTATATGTCTAAACCTTCCGTGAGTGATCATCAATAAATGTCACAAAATATCTAGCACCACCTATAGTAGTTATATTTATAAGACCACAAATATCAGAATATATTAAGTCTAGGATATTTGATTTCCTAGATGCAGGGACTCTACTGTATGGAATTCTGTGTTATTTGCCAGCTAAACAATTGGTGCAAGTTTTGAAACAAGTACCCTTTACTTCAAGTAGAAGCTCTCTCTTGGCTAGAATTTGCATGCCTTTTTCACTCTTATATCCGAGCCTCTTGTGCCATAGCTCAGTGGAGGCGTCCTGCTCAACTGTGCTGATCACTGCTTTGCTAAGTTTTGCCTCCAAGGTGTAGAGACTAGATGTCTTTTTGCCCCCTGCAGCAATTAGGGACCCCTTACAGAGTTTCCACTTCCCATCTCCAAAGTGGTTCTTGTGGCCTTCATCATCCAGCTGACAAGTGGATATGAATTAAACTTGATCTCTGGCACGTGTCTGACGTCCTTAAGTATTAATCTGTAGCCTGTAGTGGTCTTTAGACTGACATCTTTCAGTCCCACTATGTCGAACATATCTTCATTCTCCATTCTGGCATGACCAAAATCGCCGGTTGTATAAGTCATGAAGTATTCCTTATGTGTGGTGACATGAAAGAAGGCACCCGAGTCAATCACCCAACTAGAGTCCTGTCTAGTGATCCCAATGTACCCGTCATCACAAACAATGTTGGTCTCACCTTCATCTAAAGCTGCTGCACCTGTATCTTTCTGATCTTTCTTGTCGTCAAACCTGTCTTGTTTTTTTATCCTTTTTCAGTTTTCTATATTCCTTTTTTCATGTGCCTTGTTTTGTCACAATAGTAGAATTTAATCTCCTTCCTAGACTGAGATTTTTCTCTTGACTTGCTTCTTGGCTTGTCGCCATCAGAAGATTTTTCATTTGTATTCATCTCCCTCTTGTCTGTGACCAAGGCATATAATTCGGTTGTGCTTCCCTACTTCTTTTGTCTTGCTTCTTCATTGAATATGCTGTTGTGGCATTGAAATTTTAAGTTTGATTGAAAAATAGGAAATTCAATAGTAATTTTGAAAATATTTTAACACCTTAAAAACTAAAAAAAATTTCAAAACCCTTTTGGTAAAAAATGGAGTCACCACTTAATTTTTTGAGAAAAATTTAGAAAAATAAAAATGAGCCACTGATCTTTAAAACATTTAACTAGAAAAAATAATGGTTTGGGGGTTAAGGTATGAGTCGAAAAAAATGTTAGGCACTCTATTCGTCGAACCGTGAAATTGACCTCTACTAGTCATCATTGGTTCTTAATTAGATTTCTCAAATACATGCAAATACAAGAAATAAGAATAAAAAGAGATAATCCAAAATTAAATAGTAAAAATACATAATCTAGCATATAAACACACTAAAACGGCAACCAAATGTAAAAGGGATCCTAAATCCTAAGTATGCAAAGTCTAACTAAATGGTACATGGTGCAAACCGCATACAATGAGTAGAAGATGCTATCAATTAATTCAAACGAACAAAACCTAATCAGAATACTAAGCAAGCATAACATGGTTCTAAACAAAAGAGAAATAAACTCTAAAGTTCTTTAAGCTCTAATCATACTGGAAATACAATACAGATTGCATGCTGGTAATTAACAAAATACTGTAAAGAGCAAGAATAAGCTACTAGAACAGAATTAAGCTACTGAAAATAAACCAAACTTGCGACAGTAACGTATAAATGTTGCGGTCATAAGGAATATGGGGTGCAAGTGCACGGGCGCAACATTGATTATTGCGACCGTGAAGATGTCAGTGCCTGAACGTCACGACAACAACATTGATTATTGCGGCCACATGGTTTGTAGGCACTGTTTTGCTAAATTCTAACCATAAGACGAGTCCAACGCCCTCACATGCGTACAAAATATGAAATTATGACCTTAGGGTCTTCCAAAATCGGTTACTCAAACCCACAAACATCCATCTAAAGTGTTCAGGAGAATTACACCTTTACAATTTCTATTCTCAAAAGGAATCATCAATGGGTGTGTAATTATACTAAGCTACACGAAAGGGTCTTCAAGGCTGTACTTCTCAAGCCATGGCTTTCTTCCTGCTTTCACTTAAAATATTGTTAAACAACATGAGTCGAGACTCGTAAGAAATTGACTAACAATAAATATATACATGACGTGAGAGGATGGTTATAGGAAATGCAAAACATAGATTTATTAAAACTAAATTCTATTCTTTACCAAAAACCCATTTACATAACTAATTTTTCTAATGCAAATTAGACCCAATTTCCCTCATAATCCATTATTTAGTTCTTTATCTCAATTTCATTCCAGCCATTTTAAATTATCAATTTCCACAACCCCTGCATACACATACACACATGCACACACATTTTACCCACTTCTCTTCATATCTCCACCATTTTATGGTTTTACAATCTAACTCAATTGAAGAACTATTTTATGGTCTTTCACCGAGGGGCCAATGCCTAACCCAATTTAATTAATGTACTTTTTATAGTCTTTCACCGTGGGCCAATTATCTAATCCAATTCTAATTTTAAAATTTTAAGAACCGACATCGGACGAATTTATAGACCCATGCATGGGTACTACCGACTGGGGCCACACGATCCCCGCCAAGTGGCAAATGCGTTCTATAATCCGCCAAAGCTAACGTCTCATTCTCGGTTATTAGCCGATGGGCAGGGTACCAAAGTCTGCGTAGTTTTTCAATTTTTCACCGAGAAGCAGGACTAGCCCATAACTATGATTTGTGGATCCCAAATTAGTTCATTCACATCATCATTTTTAACATTCCAAACGCGAGTCTAACCAAAATATGGTTTCTCTGGGCAACACCCAACACACACGGCGGTTATAATCATTATTAATTCTCGATATAGCACCTATTTTATATTCGGGTTTAATCAACTCGAAACCTCACCCAAACATCCCATGATTCTTCACATTTACTCAAGTTCATATATTTAGTTTTAATTAGTTTAAAATCCTAACTAACATCATGTAGTTTTCAAAACTCAATAAGTTTACATGGTTTATTCAAAATTTCAACCCATTATTATGTTAATTTCAAATATCATCAAGTTCATAAATTTTATACATGTAAACAGGCCCCCACAATACAAAATTTACCAAATCATTAACCAATTTCACTATTGAGTTCATCAATCCAAAACCCTCTAATTTTTCAAGAATTAACTCCAAAACTAAACCCTAATTTCTTATCTTTCAAATTCAACCATATCCAACAACAACAAGAAGTTACAATTACTTTAAATCGCCCACAAGTCAAAGATTTAACGTACTTTAACATTAAACCCCAAGCAAGGGTTCTAAAATTATAGATTTATCATGATTTCATTTATAAACTCAAAATAATCGACTCATATCCAACAATGTTCATGATTAGTCATAGATCCTACCTCGTAGATGCACAAGACACAAAAATAGAGTCCTAGCAAGCTCCAAACACGAAGACCTTCAATCGAAAGATGAGAAGAAAGCTTTCAACATCAAGCTTGAGCTTTCAATGGGTGTTCCACCAAGAGAGAAGCAAGAAATCACCACCAATGGAGCAAGGAAAACCCTAAGAAGCACCAAGGGGAGTCCTAGGATTTCTAACATAAGTTTAGAGAGAGGAAGAAAAGAGAAAAATAAAAAAAAGGCATAACTCGCGATTTTAAAAGTCTGCTTGCTGACAGTCAGCTCAAGTGGGCTTGGGGTTACTCGAGCGGTCTCCTCTGTCTCGATTTAAAAAAAAAACTCTTTGCCACCTGTCCGTTCGAGCAGGTCCTAGGCCGCTTGAGCGATCAGCGTTGGGTGGAAACCCGAATAAAAGATGCATAAATGAATCGAATTGTAAGCTAAACACCTCAAAACTCACCTAAACAACCCAAAATAATCGTTTTCATGCACTACCAAGTATATAATTATTGCTAAAAATCGTTATCATAATCAAGTTTTAATTTTTTTACCATTAAACATTCAATCATATGCTACCAAACAGACCACAACAAGTTTTAAATAAATTCGTTTAAATTTCAAGGGACCGAGTCCCTATAGAAAGACCGCCCGAGTGCACAAGACACCGTTCGAGCGCTCGACTGGCCGAGCAAAATTCTAAAGAAGCAATCTACTGAAACTATTATTTCTTTTGAAAATAGTGTTTATAAAACTCCATTTTTTCCTTTTTTTAAAATTTTTTTTATTGAAAAATGATATTTTAATCAAGACATTCTATTTGACATCCAAACCAAAAACTTATAAATCATTCAATGAAGATCACAATTTTATGAATTTTCAAAACAGAAACAAACATAAGGTTAATGTCCCGAGTAGAAAAAAAAAAACTTAGTTAAGAGTTCTTACTAGATTTTTTTGTATATATTTTGCTCTTTCATGACTTCTCCTTTTATTTTTAGAATATCCTTTTGACAATCTCCTTAACAAAAATGAATTTTCCAATAATAGAAAAGTAGGTTTTTAGAAAGAGTTAAGAGAGAGTTTGAGAGCTCAATTTGCATAGAATTTGTTCATTTTTTAATTGCACAACTTCTCATAACGATTGCTCGTGTGCTCCAATTTGTGAACATGAGGCTTGTCGGTGTTTTTGCTAGGTACCATTTATTGCTAAATTTAAAAAATTGACAAGATGAGTGTTATTGTTAAAGTTCAAAAAAAATTAAAAATTAAAAAAAATTAGATTCAGACTTTTGAACTCGTAGACATCATCACGTTTTATTATAATATAACAGATAATTAATGACCAAAAGCGCTACCATGGAGGGGTGATTCGAAATACAAATTAAATATATAAACCGAAAATAAATAACAGATCAATCACACAGTATGGAAAAAAATTTACTCAGTTCTGCTTCTAAACTTATGTCCACAGACAAATATCCATAGAGGAGGAATCATTATCAAAATAGTAGAAGCATAGTCAAGCGGATCCTGCATGGCTTATGGAGTCAAACAGGTTTAATTCAAGACACCTTACATAATAAATGTATTGTATACACGAAATAAATTAAATTTTTTTTTACAGTTTTACCCCTCATTCGGGTTGCCAAAATATTGCCTAAAACTAGAAACCATAAAATCCCAGCACCACCTTCATCTGCCGCCTTAATCGGTTCTCTCCCTCTTCATTCTCACTGTAAAACCCTAGTTGCCACCTCTAGAACTCTTGCAAAATCCTAACTGCAGAACCCTAAGAAACCACCCTGCTGAAGGGGTGGGGCATCGCAAAGCAAAGAGGGAGAGAAGAGGAAGGGTGACGATAGTGAAGAGGGAGAGGCCCTAAGGTGGGGAGGAGGACACAGTAGAATGAAAGACTTGGTTAAAGTTGGCAGCGGAGATGGCTGCTGAAGGGGGTGGGTGGATATTGGATAGGTAGGGTTAGGGTTTGGAGGACAAGGATGAGAATATTTTAGATATATAATAAGGTGGACGTAGAAAGTAAAAAATAAAAATTTAAAATTTTAAAGTGGGTGTATATAATATTTTCTGTGGTGTATTTAGAATCACCCACAAAGGAGGCAATCGAGTAAACAAAGGAGACACTAAGGTTCTAGGGATTATTCATAATTATTAGCACTCCATTCCCTTTGTTTGGATTATTCACACAAAGGCAAAAAAATGTTTGTGTAACTAATCAGATATATATGGTGTTTGGCCAAGTTTTTATAACTAATTTTTAGTTTTTTATTATTAATTTTAATAATAAATTTTTTTTTTTTTCAATTACCCACATTTTTTATTATAAATTATAATAATTTTTTTTTACTTCAGCTATAAGCTAACATATGTACGAAGCACTCACAACTTTTATTATAAGTTACAAGTCATTGGTTTCAACAATGCCAAATACCCACGTACTATTATTCTAATACTACCACTGTCATCGTCACCACTACTACCAACATTGCCACTACTATTACTGTTACCACTACCACCTCCAGCATCACCCTGCCGCTGCCACGATCTCACCACCACCACCACTTGACCACCACCACAACATTGACCGCCAGCACTACTATCACTAACTTTACTAAAAGTAATGTCACAACCATAATACTATAACTGTAATAATTTTCAAAATTACACCCAAACATAGGAGTGTTTTTTATAAAAAATATTTTTCAAAAATATCTTTTCAATAAAGATATTTTCTGTCAAATTAAAATGTGAGCATTAATTACCAATATAAAAATAAAAATTGGAGCGTAAGAGTACAATAAATATTCGAACACTGTGCATGAATATCGGATTGGGACGTTTGAATTTTTTATAAAATAATAAAACAATACTCATATTAAAAATAAAATATGAGATACCTGATCTTCAGACTGAAACTGTGTGGTAGGTTTTGATATCTTATCTCCATTAATGGGAGATCCTTTGATGATATTAATGGGGATATATATATATATATATATTTCGGAGTAAAGGGCACGATATGTCCTCTGCGCTGGAACAGTTGTTATACGCCCAACTTGTTTTCGGCCGTGTTTGGCTTTTTTGAATAACTTGACTTGTGTTTTTTTTTTACTTTTGTGTTTCTTGATTTTTTAAAAATATATTTTGCCAGTGAGGGTGTTTGGCATTGCTGAAATTAGCAGCCTATAGATTGTAACTTGCAGTAGAAGTTATAAGTATTTAATAAAAAAATTGTAACTTGTAACTAAAATAGAAAAAAAAGTGATTATAACTTGTAGCAAAAGTTGTGTTTGCCCTGTTTGAGCTAATTTTGGTAATTTTTGCTTTTTTTTTTTGTCTTTTCTGAACTTTTTCATTTTGATTAAAATTTTTTACTTTTGCGAATCGTCTCAATGAAATGAATTGAAAAAGTAAAAAAAATTAATCGAAAAATAAAAAAAGTTCATTAAAGACGAAAATAAGCAACATAAAATTTAATTTGTTGGCTTATTTTTATTTTTTCTAATTTTTTTAGATTTTGATTAAAAAAATCTACTTTTCTAGCTTGTCTCGACAAGCAGAATAAAAAATTATAATTGTTTAATTAAATAATAAAAAAATTTATTAAAAATGAAAATAAGCTAAATAAAATAAACAAATAAGCAATTATCTCAAACGGAGATGCAACTTATAGCTAAAATTATAGTTTGTTTGGCAATCTGACTTTAAACTAGCATTTTAGTTTTAAACTACTTTAAGCTTGATTTGGGAAAATTGCTTAGTTATTTTATGTTGCTTATTTTTTTTATATCTTTAATGAATTTTTTTGTCATTTAGTTAAACTATTATATTTTTCGATTTCTCTTACTGAGACAGACTCAAAATAGTGATATTCTTCATCAAAATATAGAAAAAATCCAAAAAGAACAAAAATAAGTCAAAATAAGTTAATAAGTAATTTTATGTTGCTTATCTTTAGTGAAATTTTTTATTTTTTGATCAAATTTTTATTTTTTTAATTTATTTTATCGAGACGATTCAAAAAAATAAATATTTTTAATCAAAGACAACAAAAATTTAAAAAATAAAAAAACAAAAATAAGCAAAAAGTTGGCGTTTTTGCCCCAACGGGGCCATGTTTTGGAGTAAAGATCGCGATGTCACTCTGCACAGGAACAGTTTCATATCATGCCTAACCTGATTCCGGCCATGTTTGGCTTTTTTGAACAACTTGCCTTAGAGTCTGTTTGGGATAGTTTTCCTGACTTTTTTTTTTTGCAAAAACGTCAGTTTTTAAGCTTCCATTTTGGTTTAACATAAAAGTAAATTAACTTTTCTTTAATCTCTTAATCCAAAAAAAAGGCAATATATATCTCAAATGTTCTAATGTTTTTAAAAATAAAATTACTATAATATCTTTACTTAAACAAGTCAACCTTACTTATAAAAAAAAAAAAATCGTGCCAATATTCTAAACACTACAAATTAAAAACTAAAAGTAATGACATTTTAGATATTTCATTAAACAGCAAAAAAAACTACTACCTAAAATTATCTTGAAATATCTAACTTTTTTTATTCCTCATTTTTTTTTAAAAAAATTAAACTTTTTAAACATCCCAAACAAGCACTTAGGGTCCAATGGCTAACTAGCTCAAAAGTTAATTTTTTTGTTTTTTTGCGTTTTTAGCCAAAAAAAACTAAATTGAGTTCAAAGTAGATTGTTTAGTAACTTAGCTTTTAAGTTAGTTTTTTTTAAGTTGGGTATTTGGATAAAAAGATAACTTTTTTACTTTTTGTTTAAAGTGGACAATTTTATCCCTCTATATATTGATATTTACATTTATATGTAGTTGGTAGTGGTAGTAAATAAATTATGAATAAGAAGTATTACTGTATTTTAAAAGTAGTAGGAGTTTGAATGGAATATTCTGGGAGTTTGTGTTTTGATTTGATTTTTTGACTTTTTAATATTTTTGCTTTTTTTGCCAAACGGGCAACCTTGGCTTTTTGGTAGTTTTAGCCAAAAAGCCAAAAATTCAAGGTTTCCAATCAAGGCCTTAGTTGACTTATTATTTCTTTTTTTTTTTTGCATTTTTTAAATATTTTGATTAAGAATTCTACTTCTTTATTAACTACCAATTACTGGAGGCTATAATAAGTTTCGACCTAATTGAACAAAATTTACTAAACACCAAAAATGAAAAAAAAAAAAAACTTGCTAGAAATATAATTATTCTCATCTTTTCAATTTTTTAATTTTAATTAAGAAATTATTTTGAAAATCTTCTATTTAAGAAACATTAAAAAATTACAAAATTCTGAATTGTTACTAAAATTAAAAAAAGAAGCTAAAAAAACTTTGACCTTTTAAACATCTCACAAACACAACCTTCAATTTCATAAGCATTGCATTTCTATGTGTATTAAGGATTTGCTTGGTTTGAGGCTTTTGTCAATTTATTGCCTTTCAGCTTAAGCTTCAAAAAGTATTTTTAAAATTTTTTTTTTTCATAGCTAATTTGACTTATATTGTCTTTTTGTGTCTTTAGCCTTTTTCTTACTTACTAAAATACTTTATACATTTTAAAAAATATCATAATATTTATCATACATATTTATTTTTTTATTAAAATCTTAAAAATTTATACGTCGAAACATACCAAACAAAATTTATATTTAAATTTAGGGTAAATTACACTGACCTCTCATGAGGTTTACCAAAACATCAACCATCTCTTCTGTGGTTTGGAAAATGTCATTAACCTCCCATCAAGTTTAATTTTTGAATTAATTAAATTCAACCATTAAAATTTTTAACGGAAACCACATTCACCACCTCAAAACCACTTCACACCTCAAAATCACTCCACACCCCAAAATCACCCATCCCGAAAACTACCGCCCCAAACCCATACCGCCAACGCCCACACCGCTACCACCGCCACCGTTCCTCTCTCTGTCTTTGCTCTCTGCCCCCTCTCTCTCTCTCTCTCTCTCTTTGCCCTCTCGCCATTGTTGGGGTCTCCCGCGGCCGAAAACGACGTTTGGAGTAACGAAATGGTGTCTCCAACCACCGATCATCCTTAGTTCATCACCCATCCTCAGTTCATCATCAAAAATTAATTTAAAATTTTTGAATTAAATTAATTTAAAATTTAATCATGAAAGAGGCTCAGATCTGTGATATCGCCGCATCTCAGCTCTCCGAACCCCACCGCCACCCTCTCCGAACCCCACTATCGCATCTCAATCCAAACCCCACTGCCGCATCTCAATCTAAACTCCACCGCCCCCGACGAGAACTCTGACACCAAAGCTGCCGCCGAAGCATCCTCACCGCACCTCCATCACAAACCCTTACCACCACCGTGCACATAGCTCTGTCGCTCACCAAAACCCTAACCTTTGCCACTGCCTTCTCTGTCTTGGGATGGTGGTACGCTGATGGTTGGAAAATTATTAGGTACTCCCGGAGTGTTGATCAACAAACATTGATGAAGAAGATGAAGAAGAGGAGAAAGGAAGAGAGAGAGAGAGCAGAGAAAGAGGGACGGCAATGGCGGTGGTGTGGGTTTAGGGCAGTGATTTTGGGGTGGGGTGGTTTTGGGGGTGGTTTTGGGGGTGATTTTGGGTTGGTGAGTGTGATTTCTATTAAAAATTTTAACGGTTGAGTTTAATTGATTTAAAAATTAAACTTGAGTAGATGTTAATGACATTTTCAAAATCACAAGAGATGTGGTTGATATTTTGGTAAACCTTAGAAGAAGTCAATGTAATTTACCCTTAAATTTAAAGCATGCAAATGCATTTATGTATAGACCTCATTAGTCAAAATAATTGCATCCATATTGAGGGAGTCCGGGGCAACGTTAAGAATTTGTCCTCCCAAAGTACACCCCACGTGTGACGAACAATTTTGTCTTTTCACAATGAAAAAAAAAATCTCTTATGTTTGGCTTAGTTTTTCTTTTTATTTAGGTATTCTGCTTAAAATTTTTTTAAAAAATCTATTTATTTGACCTCTTATTGTAATCAATTATATTTTTTTCCATCTTTTCGCATTTACTTTTTATAAAAAAATTAAAGCCAAAAAACTAAAAAATCTTTAAAAAAAAAAAAAAAAAGCTAAGTCAAACACAAGTTAAGTGGGTTAAAGATATGGGTAGCTCACTTTATATGGTAACTCGAGAAATCAAACAATATGAGATTATGTTAGGATTTAATTATCAATTTCTAAACGCAAACAAAAACACAATTGTGTACATACCAAAAAAGACAATTGCACATGAGAATTTTCGTGGTTAATTCGGTACAATCTGCTTACGTTCACATATAATAAGAGAGTAGGCCACTATATAATCGTAAATTGTATAATTATGGAACTAAAAATGTCCCAAAATTCGACTCCCACAACCTGAGTCTTGAACAAACTCTATTTCCCCGCTTAAGGGTTACTCTTGTATCTCTGGTATTTTTTTAGCCTTTTCTTACATATCTCTTCTTTTAATTAAACTCTCCACAAATCTAATAAAATTGTAAAATTCTTATTTATATGCAAACTCTAAAAATCTTAACTTCATATAATTACAAAACTAGATCTAATTATAGATTTACAAAATACAATACACACCCAACTGATTTATATCCTTTTTTATATATATAAAGTAAATTAAAAAACAATGTGGTGTTTATTATTGTTAAAACTAGTAACTTATAAATTCTAGCTTACAACAGAAATTGCGAGTATTTGGTAAAAATTATAACTTGTAGCTAAAATAAAAGTAAAAGTAGTTAAAATTTATAATAAAAATTATTAGTATTTCATAAAAATTATAATTCATAACTAAAATAAATAACAAAAAAATTAAAAATTATTAACTGTAACGTTACCAACACCGCCTAAATTTAAGTTGGAGAGCGTCCGAGAAAAGGAGGACGTACGTCATGAATGTTTAATTTGAGAACAACTGTTCAACCTGAGTTGTTGAATTATGTTTTTTTTCATCTTTGTTTTCCGAATTTGTATTAGAGTTGGCTTCACAACCAATAGTGTTTTGACTTTATAATATATATATATATATAGCTGATGAATATTGTTATATACTAAGACATTAGACATAAATTTAAATACATTTAAGTGCATAAAATTCACTCTATATAAAAAAAATACGTTCAAATCTGTGCCGAAATTTATTTACTTAGCATTTCTCATTAATTAAATGCAATAACAGCAAAATAAATCAAAACATGCTTACATTATTCACCGCAAAAGCTCGTACCACTGCAATATCACATTTTTGAAGTCCCACTTGCCTTCATAATCAAGAAGGAATTCCAAACATTATTAATGGCCCGGTCCAGAACAATTGCTTATTTGCTTATTTTATATAAGTTATTTTTATTTTACTAATTTTTTTTATTATTTAGTCATAAAATTATATTTTTGACTTTTTTCATCGAGACGAGTAAAAAAATAAAATTTTTAATCAAAATATAAAAAAAAAAGACAAAAAATAAGTTAAAATAAATTAATAAACCAAATTTATGTTGCTTATTTTGTCTTTAGTAAATATTTTAACTTTTGATTAAGTTTTTTAGTTTTTTCAGTTCATTAAGACAATTTGAAAAAATAAAAAATTTAATAAAAAAATAAAAAAATTTCATAAAAAACAAAAATAAGCGAAAGTTATTGTGAATTCAAATCAGGACTCCATTTTTGTTTTTGAGCAGCAGGTTGAAGTATTGATTTGTGGTGCTGTAACCTCCGTCCACCACCAAATTAACTCCGCTCACGTACTTCGACTCGTCGCTGCCGAAATACACGGCGGCCTCCGCCACGTCCTCCGCCGTCGGTACCACCCCTTTCAAGATCGCCGCCGCGCACAGCAGCCCTTCCAGCGCGCTCCTCTCCATCCCCAGCACGTTGCTCAGAAACGGAGTCGGAAGCGCGCCGGGAGAGATGCAATTAACTCTTATCCCGTGCTGCCCTAGCTCCACGCACAAGTTCTTCGCCAGGCCCACCACCGCATGCTTCGACGCCGTGTAGGCGTGCGGTGTGTCGCCGGAGATCACGGCGGCGAGGCTCGAGGTGAAGAGAATGACGCCCTTCTTCGCCGGAATCATAACCCTAGCGGCATGCTTGGCGCCTAAGAAAGCGCCGTAGACGTTCACGTCGAACACCCTTTTCATGTCGTCGTAATCGCAGCCCGCAATGGTGAAGTCCAAGTTGCCGGAGACGCCGGCATTGTTGTACATGATGTCAAGCTTGCCGAACTTGGCCACAGCGGTGTCGACTGCGTGCTCGACGTCGGCATCGACGGTGACGTCGCAGTGGACGTAGGCGATGTTTTTGTCGGCGGCTCCGAGGTGTTTACATACGAACAGGCCGAGGTCGTCCTGCACGTCAGCAATGACGACCTTGGCGCCATGCCGTAGGAAGAGCCTCGCCGTGGCCTCGCCGATGCCACTTGCGCCGCCGGTGATGATGGCTACTTTGCCTTCTAACCTGCAGAAAAATGAATTCAGTAATAGTACGTATACAAACTTTCCATAACATATTGATCACAAAAATTTAATTTTAATTATTTATTTGTATGGAAATTCACAACACTCGTGAGTTTTAATTCAAATGTATTGCCAAGATCAAATGTCGGTGTCGAAAATGTATTTGGAAAAAATTAGGTGTTTGGTTTGTTTTGATAGATGAAGGAAAGATAAGAAGAGGGATGGACCATAAGAAAGGGACAATAATGACAATGTGAATATGAATACCTTTTGGGAATCGGAACTTGGGAGGAACAACCTTCCATTCTTGGCTGAAACTTAACAAATAATTTGGTGTCTCAAGTCTCATTCAATGAAAGTCTGATGTTGCATGTGTTCAAATTTATAGGCAGCAAGGCAATAGGGTAATGTGAAAAGTAACTTTTAATTATTATTATTTATTATTGGAATGTGAAAAGTAACTTGGAGGAGTAATTATTTGGTAGTTTTGGAGTATTATTTTGTATTGTTTATGTGATACTTCTATTCAATCAAGTAGCGAAAAATATTGTGCATAAAATAATGTGGATTTTTTTCTTGGGTAATGTGGCGCCGAAATTTTGGGAGTTTTTTAAAATTTCAAAAATAAGTGAATTCAAAAGATGTTTAGAAAATATTTTAATATATTGAAAGCTAAATTTTGAAAAATTCTTCTATGTTAAAAATAGAATCACCACTTGATTTTTGAAAAAAATCAAGAAAAACAAAAATGATTACTGATCTTTAAAACGTTAACCAGAGAAAAGAAATTTAAGGGCTGAACTACGAATTGAAAAAAATATTAGGCACCCTGCTTGCGCAACTGTAAGGTTGACCTCTACTAATCATCATTGATTCTTAATAAGATTTTTCAAATACATGTAAATATAAAAAATGAAGATAAATGGATAATATCAAAATTCAAATACAGAAAATACATAGCATATGTATATATAGAGCACCGAATTAAGACAAATAAGAAAAGAAAAATCTTAGATCCTTAGCATGCAATTTTTAACAAAATGATACATGAAGCAAAACCGCATGGTATGATTCAAATAAAAGAATTAAAATATGCTAAAAGTCATTAAAAACAAGTAAATTACTAACAAGATAATCTAAACTATACTAAATATAATTTTAAAATAAAGTGAGTAAACACTTTAAAACTAACATATGAAACGTGTATATTATTGATTGAAACTAACATAATTAATTACTACTATAGAGAAATGTAAAGTTAAAAATATAAAGAGTATAAAAACTACTATATTAAAAAATTCAAAATGAAGAAAGCATTTAAACTAACAACAAGAATTATATATTTTTATTTTTTTATTTTATCCATGCTAAAGATTTAATAAAGAGAAAAGAAAACAAAAGAAAATCTATAAAAGAAAATTTAACCAAATATAAAGGTTTTAAAAGAAAATGCAATTAACCCAATTAAAAAAAGGATCAAACTATTTATCATGGATTTTGTGTATTTTATATAAAAGCTAAACAAATAAAAGAAAAATAGAAATAAAAATTATAAAAGGAAAGACAATACTAATATTAGTGGGTGTTGAATAAAAGAAAAATGAATACTATAAAAGAGAAAGTTAAATTAACATTAAAAGATTTAATGTATAAAAAAAAAGAAAAATAAAAAAAATATTATTAAAGAATTTAAACTAACTCCAATGTATTTGAAACAACAACTAAGCAATTACTTAATTAACAAATATAAATGTAGTATTGACAACTACATACACATAAATGTAAGTGCATTAATTGTGACAATAATAACATTAAAAATTGTAATTACCAAATATGTTAGCACTATATTAACCATTTAATGAAAAGTGACAATGTGCTAGTTGTGAAGTTGGAATAGCATAACAACTAAGAAATTAATGAAAATAACCCAAATTACTTGAAACAAATTAAATGGTAAATAAGATTAACCATATAAATGAAAGAAATATGCAAATTGAAATTGAACATAACCCGATCACTCCAAAAGTGAGAAAATAGAGATAGAAAGACTGGGGATCCAAACAGAATACCAAGATCACTAATGAATCCTCGAGTCGGGGAATGGTGTTAGCAGTTCAATCCTCGAGTGATGATTCAATCCAAGTTAGATTTTCAGAGTTTCGGTATCGGTAGTCAGGCTCTCAGTACTTCGGCAGGGTTTCAACGTCGGAGCTCGTACTCTCTCGATACTTTGGTAGAGTCTCTCTTTCTAAAATTCTCATTTTCTATCCCCAAAAAACGTAAAAGGGAGGTACGGTATTTATAAATTTTTTGAACCAATGAAATGCTGACACGTTTTGGGACACGTCAAGCCATTTGGAGTTGGCGGTCGGTGGGTATGGACATGGAATTCGCCACAAAAAGTGTAGTTTTCAAGAAGTTCTAATGGCAGTCGCCACAATCGAGTTGGCGATCCCATGGTCCAATTATAGTGGTCGCTGCCTCTGACTAGAGTTTTTAAAATGTTCTAATGGCGATCATCACAATGAGCATGGCAATCTCAAGGTTCCAACATGGCGGTTCAATGTTTTGGAGTTGGCGGCTCAAAGTTGGTTCACTAATTTAAAAGTTTTGATCATTGGGTTCAAATACGGAGATTGGATCATTTTTTCAAGGATCATACTGAAGTACCGTTCTACTTGTTTTCATCATTGGATTCACCCGGATCAACATAAGATTAGGCGGAATCAAATTAGGGTGTCTACAGTTGTCCCTCTTTGATATAACTTGTGTAGCAATGCGTGATACAAGTTATATCAAAGATCTATAGACAACATCTATTTGATTGAGCCCTCAACCTTAGGTCATAAACACACAAGTATGCATATGATGTTGGTCGTACTCAAATTTTCATCGAGCTGCCTAAGTACCCATTTGCTAGGGATCAGACCGAAACGTAGTTCTTGGGACAAATGCATAGATGCACGATACTAAACATGATGCAGATGCTAATATGATGCAAACACTGGTATAGTCAAACAAATCCTAAAGATTGAGTCAAGATCTAAAGGGAGCACAAACAAACAACAAGTCAAAGATCGAGTGAAGATCTAAGAACTTGGCTGGAGATAAAATAATTAAAAGGATCGAGTCAAGATCCTAACAATTATCTTAACCCGCGAAAGCACACAAACACGAATTAATGGGTCGAGTCAAGATCGAAAAATTCAAAGCGATAACGGGATAACGATAATTAAACAGTCGAGTCAAGACTTTAAAATCATCCTCATCGGAAAGGATCATGAATTGATCGGTCGAGTCAAGACCTAAGAACCCGGGATGAAACACGAGATAAAAATAATTAAAAGTTGAGTTAAGGCTTAAAACTATTTTTGTCGGAAAAGACAATCACGAATTAATAGATCGAGTCAACACCTAAAAACTCGGGACGAGGCACGAGATAAAAATACTTAAAAGTCGAGTCAAGGCTTAAAACAATTTTCGTCGGGAAAGAAATCATAAATTAATAGATCAAGTCAAGACCTAAAAACACTGGACGAGCACGGGATAAAAATAATTAAAATCAGAGTCAAGGCTTAAAATTATTTTTAAACTTTCCAAAATAGGCAAACAAACACATCATGGGGGTGTTAAAAACACATAAAAAGCAATCATGATATAGGTTCTTGGGGAGCATGGCTTGAAACATAGGATGCCTAACTCAGTAAGGCTTGGAAAACTTAAGACGCCTTCTGGACTTAGGGTGCCTGAGGAGCAGGGTTTGAAAAACCCGAAGGATCGTCAGACACTCACGAACCTAGGGTTGAAAAGATTTTTCTAGCGCACCAAGACTTGGAGTGCCTAATTTTTTAAGGCTTGAGAAATTAAACGGTCGTCACACAACACGAAACTAGGGTTAAAAAATTTTCCTAGCTCATCGAGGCTTAAGGTGCCTAGTCTTTTAGAGCTTGAAAACCTATGACGCCTTTTGGACTTAGGGTTTGGAAAAAAACCTAAGACACATTCTGGACTTAAGACCTAGACGCCTTATGGACTAGGGTTTGGAGAGAACCTAAGATACCTTCTGGACTTAGAACCTAGAAGCTTTATGGACTAGGGTTTGGAGAAAAACCTAAGACACCTTCTGAACTTAGGACCTAGACGCCTTATGGATTAGGGTTTGAAGAGAACCTAAGACACCTTCTAGACTTAGGACCAAGACGCCTTATGGACTAGGGTTTGAAGAGAACCTAAGACACCTTCTGGACTTAGGACCTAGACACCTTACGGATTAGGATTTGGAAAAAATCTAAGACACCTTCTGGACTTAAAACCTAGATGCCTTATGGACTAGGGTTATGAGATAAACCTAAGACACCTTCTGCAGTTAGGCCCTAGACGCCTTATGGAATAGGATTTAGAGAAATACTTAAAACACTTTCTGAACTTAAGACCTAGATGCCTTATGGACTAGAATTTTGAGAAAATCTAAATCACCTTCTAGACTTAGAACCTAGACGCCTTATGGACTAGAGTTTGGAGAAAATCTCATATCCTTCAGGACTTAGGACCTAAGCGCCTTATGGATTAGGGTTTGAAGAAAACTAAAGAATCGTCACTTACACACGAACCTAGGGTTGAGTTTTCCTGGCACACCATGGCTTGGGGTGCCTAGCTAACTATGGCTTAAGAAAACCTAAGGATCGTCACACATACACGAACATAGGGTTGAAAGATTTGCTTGGCGCACTAGGACTTAGAAAACCTAAGGGTCGTCTCATGAACCTAGGACCTAGACAACGCTTCGCATATGATCAGAATTTTGACGAAGTTTGCATGGTACACCAGGGCTTAGAAAACCTAAGGATCGTCTCACGAACCTAAGACCTAGACAATGCTTCACATATGACTAGGATTTAGAAGAGGGTGCCTAGTACACTAGGGCTTGGTTCAATGAGCCATTGCTGAGGGTTGCTACACAGCTTTTAGGATCCACGGACTCATATTTTTTGCTTTGGCCTCGAAGAGTTATACCTTACTATAGAGGAGTTCACTGACATTCTTGATCTCGTTCCACGGATATTGGTGGCAATACCTTCCATGTTCGTCTATGCGAAGAAGTAGATCATGCGTCTTTGTGGTCTGACTAGCCAGGAGGTTTACTTCTTCATCCATAGGGATTCACTAAACACAGACTTTGCCCTACCGATTCCCCTGGTGACTTTAGCTTCCAATTGTAGCGCCATTATGTTCGGTGCATCTCTCTGCTTGCCCGGTGCCTTCTGATTTCCTGTAACAGCTGGGTTAACATTATTCTGGTGGACATTGCTGAGAAAATAAGGGCAGGGAAGGATTTCGTGCCCCTAGTTTTGACTGAGACCCTGACTGGTCAAGATGCTATCCACCGGAGTGTAACCACGTCTTTTTTCGATAGTTCTCAGCTTCTCAAATCTCTCCATTTTTCGCTCTTCTCTCCTTTTGTTGATTTTTCTTAATTTTTACCGCTCTTATCTCCTTTTGCTGATTTCTCTCGATTCTTACCTCTTTTCTCTCTTTTTAGATTTGACTAATAGAGAAAGTAAATCTTCTCTAAAAAATGGCTTCGAATGGGTACAACGCTGCTGTCTTTGTCTATCATCCTTTTTAACCGATATGCACTACTGAGGCAGCTTAGAGACGATATATTTCTTTGCTGACTAGGAGAGACATCACTTGACAGTGCTCCTGGTGGCGGATCCCTTTTATGACTTTAACCACTATAGACCATTCAAATGTCTTGCTGATTGGTCTGCAGCTGTCCACCTTTCGCTATCCACACCGGATCATGAAGCAGCTTGGTCGAGGTGAGATCATACTTTACGGCGTACGGGGGGTCGTATGTATTCATCTTCCCTTCAGGCCCTATTTCTGGCAGGATATCAGGAAGCTTGGCAAGGAGTACAAGGCGTAGCTGGTTCAGGAAAAAGAGGGTAGAAACAAAGAAGAGGGAGAAGAACAAGTAACAAAGAGAAAGGAGATTTGAGAAATCTGTTTTGCTTTTAGGATTTTATAACTTTCTTCTTTATTTAGAGTTTGAAACTTGCGTGCCCGCCCTTTATTCCTAAAATCTTGTGATTACAACTAAAATAATGAAAATCTCACGTTTATCTGAAAAAGATTTCCAATTATTTAAAGTTTTTCGATTCTTGCAATTGAGTAACTTTATTATCAAAACTTAAAAAATAAATTTGCATTGATCATTACTCAGATTCAAAGATAGCTAAAACAAAGAAAGTGGTCAAACTTATTAAAAGAAGCTGCCTACGTATCCCAAAAAGTAGAATCGGGCCATAACGTAGTTCGGGCTCGATTCACTCTCGGGTATTAACAATCTCCTTTTATAATGTCCTAACTTTTGCCAAGGTTGCCCTTTTAGGTTTTCGATCTTGCGGACTGCTCTAACTTTTGTCTGGACCGGCTTTTCGATTTTCAACCCAGAGAGCTTTTATCTTATTTCATTTTTCTCTCAAGGATAGTACTTTTGAGGTGGTCCAAGTTGATTGGAGTGAAGAATGGGTTACCATCCAGATTCATGATGATTACAGCACCACTGGTCATAATGGTCTTGGTCAGATACGGCTCGGCCCAATTTGGCTTGAACTCTCCCCTTAGATAAAAAACAGGAGCTCTAATTTCTTTAAGAACCAAGTCACCTTCTCTCAAATCCTAGGTTTTGACTTTTTTTTTGTTGAATGCACGAGCTATCCTCATGTGGTATCCTTGTTTATGAAATAGGGTTTGTAGTCTTCTTTTATCGAATAAGAGAAGCTCTTCCATCTGATTCCTTTGTCATTCTTCTGCGGGTTGTGCTCGTCTTATACTTCTTGATTCTTTCAAAAAATTTCTACAACACTATGATATAGTCGTCTTGATCTTTGGACTTAACGATCATGTCGTCCACGTACGTCTTGACTTTTATGTGTGTCATTTCATGCAATAAGGTAGTGGCAGCCCTTTAATAGGTTGTCCCTTGCATCATGCGATAGCACTAGATGCCCTAAAGTGTAGTGAATGTTGTCTTTTCTCTATTTTTGGGGTCCACCAAGATCTAATTATACCTGGAGAAACCATCCATGAATGACAAGAGGGCGTGCCCCGCTGTACTATCCACCAAGACGACAATGTGCAGTAGTGGAAAGTCATCCTTTAGCCTTGTTGAGATCTCGAAAGTCCACACAAACTCTGATGCGTTTATTCTTCTTCAAAATCTGCACAACGTCGGCCACCCACTTCGGATACTCAATTTCCATAAGAAATTCAGCGTTGATCTGTTTGGTGACTTCTTTCTTGATTTTCAGAGCCCATTTTGGCCGTATTCTTCTTAATTTTTTTTCTTGATCGGTTTGCTATTGGGATACAAAGGGATATGGTGGTGGACGATTTGGGGATTAATACTAGACATATCCTCGTATATGATCATGCAAAAAATTTTTTGAATTCTTTTAATAAAGTTATTAATTATTCACGTTCAATTGAAAATAAAGAAGAACCAATTTGGACAATTTGTGGGTTAATTTTATTACCCAGATTTATTGACAAAATTTTTTCAATTATTGGTTGGGCATGCATTTCTTCTACTCTTTTTATTAAAACTTTTAATTATTCAGAGACATCCCCTTCGAATTCAAAATCATCAGAAAACGTACAAAATAAAAGAAGCAAAGTAGAATAATCAGTACCTTCATTTATTTTAATGACATCAAAGAGAGCGGAGATTACAAAATCAAAAGCAAAAGAAGAGAGTGCATAGACAGATATGTCCTCGGAGTTGACATCCAATTGATAAGAATAAGACTCAGACTTTGACTCGAGACTTGAATCATGCAAGAATTTAAAAATCAGCTGTGACATTCGGTGCAGATGGAGGTGGGATGTCCTTATTGTTAAAGAGATCCTGAATGTCATGGCGGAGTTTTAGATAGTTGTCGATTGGGTGTCCGTAACTCTTATGGCATGAGCAATATTGGGTGGGATCGTAGCGTAGTGGTAAAGGGTTAAGAGGCAGCATTGGATCAAAACGTTTTATCAGCCCTTTCTCTAAAAGTCAATTCAGAGCCGTGGTCAGAGAGATATTAAAGGGAGTTAAAACTCTCCTTGACATTTTCGGCTGCGATGGCTGGTTGTTTTTGAGAGGAGGTGATGAAGGTGAAGAATTCGATTGATTCGATTGAGGGTTTAGCAAATTCACCTCGTTAGAGCGAGATGCGGGGTTAGTGGAAGAGGTGGGATGGTTTTGGTTGTTGGGCCAGTAAGGTCTTCTCGACTTTTGGTTTAGCTTAGCCTCATCGATGTCACCAGATTGAATTGCATCTTCTATCTAAACCCCAGCATCAAACAACTGCTCGAATGTGAAGAGCGACTGCGTGATCAAATAACGCTGCAGAGGAGACTGTAGGTTTTTTACCACAATTCTGACTTGCTCTTTTTCAGTTGGTCGGCTGGTCATCGTAGCCGCATTTTTCCTCTACTTGGTTAGAAAGTCCACAAACAACTCTCTACTTTCTTGATGAGTGGCCTTTAGCACCCGAGTGGTTAAATCTAACTGGATCTTGTAACTGTATTGACTGACGAAGGCGATGGCAATGTCTTCCCACATGCTGGTCTTAGCAACATCAAGAGAAAAGAACCACCTTTGGGCTGCCCCTAAAAGAGATTAGTGGAATAGCTGAGCCTTCAACTGATCATCGATCCCCATGGGAGAGAGGGTACCGACGTACATTCTCAAATGGATTCGAGGATCACCAGTTCTATCGAACTTCTTCATTTTTGGCATCTTGAACTTCTCCAACATCTTAGCATCAGGAACAGGCATAACCCCCCACATCTAGCATATACTCTTCGACCCCTTTTGCCTTTCTCAAAACTTTTTCATGTGGTCAATCTTTTCTGCCAGCGCGGACTCCCTAGATTAAGCGGTGTTTTCTTTTTCTACCAGGACCAGGCGGGGAACCCGAGGTGGCACAGCGACATGTGGTGCGTCTTGTCCCTGGTTATCATCCCAGAAATCTTCACCATTTTCATTCGTATCCTCTGACTGTCCATTTACACCTGGCAAACGGGCCTGAATAGCCCAAATCTGTGCTTAGCACTGGTTCTGAGCTTGGGTTTGCTGCTTCACGGCCCTATGTATATCAGTAATCGCCCTCATCAGGGCTATTAGATTCACCTCATTATCTGCCATCTCAGCTAATTATTCAGATATCCTGTAGAGTCTGCATGTTACTGATTAGTCCAGACACGTGCTGTCTATGATTTGTTCGGTTCAATGGTCTAATCCCAAAGCAAAACCTAGATCCCAAAAGCAGAATTACCAATATTAGACACTTTTCAAAAAAAAATTCTAACGATAGGTAGAAAACATCTCAAATACCCAAAACAGCAAACCACAAGCAGATAATCACTGAAACTGAAGCAATACCCTTGTCGGGCTTATGCAGGTAGCATAACAACTGGACACTCGAAAACCAGGATGAAGGCTAAGAAGGGGATCAACAAAATTCTAATGGAAAGGTTTGTCTGAAGAATTTACAAGAAGAAATGGGCAGCACTCCGGCAAGAAAAACAATTCTAAGCGAAAGAGACCGGTTAAGATTCTAAGGATAAACGAGTAGCACTCTGATGAGAAAACAAAACTAGCTCATATGGGTCTATAAGATGAGATCTTAGATAAGGGTTCAAAGAAAGCGAGCTTAAACAAAAATGAGGGTATAAAACCAACAGCCCAAGAAGAATCCGGGAGAGGGAGAAAAACTATCCTAAAGACTTTGAATCAAAACACAGGCATGACCCTGAGAAGAAGACTAACGACATGAAAGCCAGACAAGGCAAAGAACAAAATCCGAGTAAGAACCCGAAAGAAAAACTAATCTAAACAATAAGGGATGACAGAAAATCCAGGCAAAACCTGAAAAAAGAAACTAGCCTAAGCCGGACAAACAATCCTAACAAACGCAAAAAATAATACAATGAACAAAATAAATAATCCAACAGGGTTAGTAGCACCTAATGAAGGGTTCTAAGCTACTATATGCAAAAATGGCCGATTTTGGTAAAAAATCATAGTACCTTTTGAATAAAGCCGAGTATATACCTCTCATGCCTAATGTGATGCAGGACATGGTCAAGCGGTATGCACGAACTCCTTTACCGCACCTATGAAAGAATGTAGTCAGTAAGGCTTGCCTGGCTTCCTAACAGCCTCCAAACGAATAAACAATCAGGGTATCGGGTCGACTAGGCAGGGGGTAAGAACAATGCACATGCATGCGAGAATGAAAATAAAATTCTTATTAAGAACTAATGATGTTTTCAAGTCTAGCTCTCTTAATTGATTTTATAAATCAGTCCCCAACAGAATTGCTAGAAAATACCGTAGCGCCAAAATTTCGGAGTTTTTTGGAGTTTCAAAAATAAGTGAATTTAAAAGATGTTTAGAAAATATTTGAACACATTGAAAATCAAATTTTGAAAAACTTTTTTTTGTTGAAAATAGAGTCACCACTTGATTTTTGAGAAAAACTAAGAAAAATAACAATGGTTACTGATCTTTAAAACGTTAATCAGATAAAAAATGATTCGGGGGCTAAGGTACAAATCAAGGAAGGTGTTAGACACCCTTTCGCCCAATTGTAAAGTTAACATCTACTAATCATCATTGATTTTTAATAAAATTTCTTAAATGTATGTAAATATAGAAAATAAGAGTAAAGAGAGAATATCCAAAATTAAATACAAAAAACACATAGCATATGTATATAGAATACCAAATCAAGGCAAATAAGAAAAGAAAAATCTTAGGTCCTAAAGTATGTAATTTCTAACTAAAGGATATATGAAGTAAACTCGCATAGTAGATTCAAATAAAAGAACTAAAATATACTAAAAATCATTAAAAATAAATAAATTGCTAACAAGATAATCTAAACTATACTAAACACGATTTCAAAATAAGGTGAGTAAACACTTTAAAACTAACATATGAAACATGTATATTATTGATTGAAACTAACGTGATTAATTACTACCAAAAAGAAATATAAAGTTAAAAACATAAATAGTACAAAAACTACTATATTAAAATATTCAAAATGAAGAAAGCATTTAAACTAATAACAAGAATTATATGTTTTTATTTTTTTTATTTTATCCATGCAAAAGATTTAATAAAGATAAAAGAAAACAAGAGAAAATCTACAAAAGAAAATTTAACCAAATATAAAGGTTTTAAAAAAATGCTATTAAACCAATTAGAAAAAGGATCTAACTATTTATTATGAATTTTGTGTGTTGTATATAAAAACTAAACAAATAAAAGAAAAATAAAAATAAAAATTATAAATGAAAAGACAATACTAGTATTAGTGGGAGTTGAATAAAAGAAAAAGGAATACTATAAAAGGAAAAGTTAAATTAACATTAAAATGTTTAATGCATAAAAGAAAAAAAATAAAAAAATATTATTAAGGAATTTAAACTTACTACAATGTATTTAAAACAACAATTAAGCAATTACTTAATTAGCAAATATGGATGTAGTATTGATAACTACATACACATAAATATAAGTGCATTAATTATGATAATAACAATATCAAAAGTTGTAATTGTCAAATTTGTTAGCACTATATTAATGATTGGGTATATTACACTTATACCCCTTGTATTTAAGAGTTGTATCACTGACACCCACTCTATTATCTGAAATATCACTGCACCCCTTATATTTTTATTTTTGTTAATTTTTGGACGAAAAACACTATTTCAACAGTGTTTTCAATATTTTTAGTTTTTTTTAATTATAAAATTTTATTTAAAAATTTTTAATTAAAAAATAAAAAATTACTAAATACAAAAATAAGTAAA
>JAULJZ010018395.1:0-15905 GCA_032270985.1 Heliamphora pulchella
AAATAGTTTTATAATACGACTCGCACGAGTCGCAAAGATAGCAGATATATATGCAACACATGAATACATATCTAAACCAGCTCACAAGCCCCGACAACAGTTCTATAACAATCGAAAATAACTCATGCAATTCATGCACCACGCCCAACACACTATGAGCAACACACCAAACACATATCTCTCCATGACCTCGTATCCGTCCTTCAGATCCGCACGCACAGTCTTTATGATCACGTTTCCATCCTTGAAACTATGCATATCATCCTAACAGATATCATGCCACAGTTAAGGGAATGCAGTAAAAACACAGACAAAGGTAACAACTATAGACTCCTACCAATTACCCTAGTCACCACTTAAGGCCTGCTCGGTAATAGAAAGTTCTATACGGAGTTACAACAATGTAAATAATGCCATTCACGGAGGCAACCGACTTAGTTTACAAGTTCACAACCAGAGGGCCCTAAGCACCCATACAACACAAGGATATTCTAGGGCTTTCACTGAAGGACCACTGCCCCATCTAATATTTCTCGGGCTTTCACCGAAGGATCACCGTCTCAACTAACATTTCTCAGGCTTTCACCGAAGGACCACTGCCCCATCTAACATTTCTCGTTAATTAGGGTTAACATCCACAGAAACATCCACAGACCCACATGTCCATCTATCACATTTCATACACCTTTGCATAACTAAACCAGAGTTTAAATGCATAATTCCACGTACTATCACTACGTTTCACAAATCACGTCACATGCTACACACGCGACTCACACAACACTTACAACTCATGCAACATGCATTAGATGCATCTGTTCCTTATAATCCACACATACATGCCTATAAAACTCTGCGTTTTAAAGCATAAACCACGTTACACGTAACGATACCAAAACCATGTAATCCACTTACATAATTCGTACATAAATAAACAGTTATAAATGCACATAACCAGTTATAAACGCACATAGCCATATATAACTTCACATCATGACGCCACCCGCCAAACCACCCGACATCCACTCACAGGGACAACCATCAGCCCATAAAACCAAGCCTAACCCGAAGGCCAGCACTAAACTCCTCAAACCATGAGATAACAAAACACAACCTTTCCTCCAAAGGTGTCATGAGCCCAAACACGCCCATACCCAACCACAACGCACACAACTATGCCCCAACAACCCACATCTAGCCATGTACATCACCGCCGAGGATGGCACCTAAACAAACACCCGGGGTCATGACATAACCCCTGAAACCACAACATGTCCAACCGAACCCCAAAAAGAATCCAATAGTATTTCAGTCGATTAATCCCATAATTAATCAATTGAATACCATAGGAAACCAATCGAAAACTGAGGACCCAACCACCAACACGTCATAACCCAGACCAACACACGCCGAACATAGCCAACACGAACTCCCACATGCCCAACACGCCCAACACGCCCAACACAAACCCACACACGGTCGACATGGCAAACACGAACTCCCATATGCCCAAGACGGCCAACACGAACCCACACACGGTCAACACGGCCAACACAAACCCACACAGGCCCAACAAGGCCAAATGAAACCCCTAAGACCCCAACACAACCAAAGAAAAAGGGTTCAACACAACCAGCGAAAGTGTCGACACAAACAGAAAAGGTGTTGACACAAACAGAAAATGTATTAACACAAACAGCGAAGGTGTCGACACAAACAGCACAAACTGCAGAGGTGTCGACACAAACAGCATAGGTGTCGACACAAAAGAACCGAGAGTTACAACACAAACAGCAGCAGAGAAATGTGTCAACACAAACAGAAAAGTGTCGACACCAGCGACAAAAAGTGTCGACACCAACAGAAAATGTATCGACACAAAAGAAGAAATTTTAGATTTTTAAAATAGTGAACAGGGCAATGGCAGAAAGCAAACCCTAGCAATGGAAAAAGCTTATCAACCCCAAATTAAACCAACCAAACACTCCCTTTACAACCCATGGGCATGCACATACCCAAAACAATAAAGATACACTGAAAGGAAAGCCTCATACTCCTTTTTCTCCAACCGAAATCTACCCAAAAGCGATTTTGAACCAAAAATCCAACTTTTAAACCGATTTCTTTTCATGCATTTTTAAACGGTAAAAACACACACGATTACACGTAGCACCTTTATAAGACATGAGAGTCTAGGATCCTACCTCGGTGAGTCAAAAACTCGATGCCTCGAACCACGTGCAAAAATAAACATTACCGGAATGGAATTTTGCCCGAATTAACGCATAGCCCACCATGCCAATAGCAAGGATCCGCTGTTGGATCATTGAAAATCGAGCCCTGGGCCCCCGAGAAGTTAAAGAGAAGACAGAGTTTTTGGTTTGGAAAAAGAAAACTTAGCCACCAAGTTATGAAAATATCTTTTTCAAAATATCTAAAGCTAGATATTTATAGACCATCAAAATGTCTCTTTTTTTTTCTTTTTGAAATCGCACCGTAACACCCAACAGCCTTGAGAACTAACCCCGCATGCATATCTAACCCCGATCATGCATCAAAACGCATACGGACATACTATAACGAAAACGATTAACAAAGCGTCGAAACCTCGCAAAAATTAAAACGGGTCAGGGTTTCATAACTCTACCCCCCTTAAAGGAATTTCATCCCCAAAATTCAACATAAGGTCAAAAGAAAACAAACTATCGATCGCAATCGACACAGGCATACGAGATGGTTAGCCAAACCATTCCTAGGATATAGTCAAACAAGGTCAGGCATCCTAAATAATGGCTAACTATCTCAAAGACACGGGATCTATAGCTCATCCCAACCTCACATCTTCATCAATCGTTGTCTCAACACCGCACAACACCCACGGAATCCACCACCAACTCCAAACCCACAGTTACGATCTCGTCCTCTCTACACAGATATCAACTTTCATGCATCATGTTATCACTTAGCATAAAACACATAATCATGCTAACACATAGCTACATATGTTCATGCTAAACAAACCCCACATACCGAGGAGAACCAACAAGAATGACGCGTCAATCTGGATAACCTACTGAGATTCCCTACTAGAAATCACGTAAGCTAAACGCGTTTCTAACTTGGCTCCTAAGTTTGTTAACCCAAATGCCTAAAGGCAAGACTATCACTCCTAAGATTCAATCCCCATGCTCACATATACACATCATTCACATATCTAACATGCTGACACGTTCATGTTATCAAAGCGTCTAAACACATTCAACCTGGCACACGCAATCAACCTCACACGGGATACACCCTCTTCCCACGGCAGACTTAGTTTACAGGTTCACAACCCGAGGGCCCTAAGCACCCACATAACACAAGGATCTTCACGGGCTTTCAACGAAGAACCACTGCCCCATCTAACATTTCTTGGGCATTCACCGAAGGACCACCGTCCCAACTAACATTTCTCAGGCTTTCACCGAAGGACCACTACCCCATCTAACATTTCTCGTTAACCAGGGTTAACATCTACAGAAACATCCACAGACCCACATGTCCATCTATCACATTTCATACACCTATGCATAACTAAACCAGAGTTTAAATGCATAATTCTACGTACTATCACTACGTTTCACAAACCACATCACATGCTACACACGCGACTCACACAACACTTGCAACTCATGCAACATGCATCAGATGCATCTGTTCCTTATAATCCACACATATATGCCTATAAAACTCTGCGTTTTAAAGAATAAACCACGTTACACATAACGATACCAAAACCATGTAATCCACTTACATAATTCGTACGTAAATAAACGGTTATAAATGCACATAGCCAGTTATAAACGCACATAGCCATATATAACTTCACATCATGACGCCACCCGCCAAACAACCCGACATCCACTCACAGGGACAACCATCAGCCCATAAAATCAAGCCTAACCCGAAGGCCAGCGCTAAACCCCTCAAACCACGAGGAAACAAAACACCACCTTTCCTCCAATGGTGCTATGAGCCCAAACACGCCCAAACCCAACCACGATGCACACAACCATGCCCCAATGACCCACATCTAACCATGCACGTCACCCCCGAGGATGGCACCTAAACAAACAGGGTCACAACACGACCCCCGGAACCATAACACGACCAACCGAACCCTAAAAAGAATCTAACAGTATTTCAGTCGACTAATCCCATAATTAATCAATTGAATACCATAGGAAACCAATCGAAAACCAAGGACCCAACCACCAACACATCATAACCCAGACCAACACACGCCCAACACGGCCAACACGAACTCCCACACGCCTAACATGAACCCACACACGGTCAACATGGCCAACACGAACTCCCATACGCCCAAGACGGCCAACACAAACCCACACACGGTCAACACGGCCAACACAAACCCACACAGACCCAACAAGGCCAAAAGAAACCCCTAAGGCCTCAACACGACTAAAGAAAAAGGGTTCAACACAACCAGCGAAAGTGTCGACACAAACAGAAAAGGTATTGACACAAACAGAAAATGTGTCAACACAAACAGCGAAGGTGTCGACACAAGCAGAAAAGGTGTCGACACAAATAGCAGAGGTGTCGACACAAAAGAACCGAGGGTTACAACACAAATAGCAGCAGAGCAATGTGTCAACACAAACAGAAAAGTGTCGACACCAGCGACAAAAAGTGTCGGCACCAACGGAAAATGTGTCGACACAAAAGAAGAAATTTCAGATTTTCAAAATAGTGAACAGGGCAACGGCAGAAAGCAAACCCTAGCAATGGAAAAAGCTTCTCAATCCCAAATTAAACCAACCAAACACTCTCTTTACAACCCATGGGCATACACAAACCCAAAACAACAAAGATACACCGAAAGGAATGCCTCAAACTCCTTTTCCTCCAATCGAAATCAACCCAAAAGCGATTTTGAACCAAAAATCCAACTTTTAAACCGATTTCTTTTCATGCATTTTTAAATGGTAAAAACACACACGATCACACGTAGCACCGTTATAAGACATGAGAGTCTAGGATCCTACTTCGGTGAGTCAAAAACTCGATGTCTCGAACCACGTGTAAAAATGAACTTTGCGAGAATGGAATTCTGCCTGGATGAACGCACAGCCCACCGTGTCAATAACAAGGATCCACTATTAGATCATTGAAAATTGAGCCTCGGGCTCCCGAGAAGTTAGAGAGAAGGCAGAGTTTTTGGGTTGGAAAAAGAAAATTCAACCACCAAGTTATGAAAATATCTTTTCCGAAATATCTAAAGCTAGATATTTATAGACCACAAAAATATCTCTTTTTTTTTCTATTTTTTTTCTTTTTGAAATCGTACCGTAACACCCAACGACCTCGAGAACCAATCCCGCATGCATATCTAACCCCGTTCATGCATCAAAACGCATTCGAACATGCTATAACGAAAACGATTAACAACGCGTCGAAACCTCGCGAAAATTAAAATGGGTCAGGGTCTCACAAGGAGACTGTCAAACTTTTTAAGAATTATACTTTGATTATTTTTTAAAGTTTTGAAAATAAACTTCTTTTAAAACAAATTACATTCAAGTGTTTTTCTTTAAAGAAGATTTTAACCGCAAATAGGGTTTATAAAAAGGAGTCTCCTCGGTTAGTCTGTAAAGTTGAGTTATTGAGTGCGGTTCACGTGCCTCGGAGTCGGGGTCGTGATAGGTTTCAACATGTTGTTTATCATTTTTGTTATTGCATGTTTATATGCATTTTCTGCATGATCAGCTTAGATGTGCATGTGGGGTTGGTTTCTGGGGTCGTTGGGCATTGTGGTACAAATTTCAAAAAAAAGAAGAAGATATTTTTGCGAGCCTATTGTGACACCCCATCCTACGGACACATCGGAACATACATAATTATAAATAAGGAAAATATTCTACCCATGCATTCATAATTATATATGATAAATACTACGTAATTTAGGATTCAAAACTTGTTCAAAATATTTAACGATTACAGTTATCCAGAGAATTTAACAAGAGTTACAAAATGTTCGCGGAGACTGAACAAAATAACAAAAAGAAAGAGACTTCGATGTCTTCAAATTGCGTTATTGGGATCGGCGGGCTCCTGCCACTCACCCTGTTTCTCAAAATCTTCTTCCCTTACGAGCACACCCTCCTCAAAATGTTCTTCTTCTTCACTTGTGGCACGAATGCTAGGAGCCAAAGCTCCTAAGCAAATTTCCTAAACCTTTTAACAAATTCACAACAAAATATCCTATAATACATATCGTATAACACCCAATACAATTTAAAGCCAAGAAGACAGATAAATTTAACATTTACGGCAGGGTGAGCATATATAAAAATAATTGTACAAGTGCGTGATGCAAATGAATGCGATGCAAATGCCCAACCCGACATACATCCAGAACCAAAACATGAATTTCACGCCGGGAATTACAGAGTAGACTTAATGGGAACTTGACCGCTAAACTTATTCTTGCCTCGTTGCCATAGATAAACGCTCGCCTTGGCTTCATGCCTCAGCCGTTTTACTCAATGGAAACGACGTGGGGAAGCCAGCTACATCCTTATTCCAAATCCTCTAGCCAAATTATATGCGCACAAAACCCACCTTAAAAACAAGAATGCTCATTTGGCATCAACCCAAAGTCTAAATAACAAACAGGAATTTCAAGGGACACTTCACGTTATTCAGAATACCAAGATGAGGGATTTAGGACCGCCTTAATTGGGCTCTTCTCCGAATTTACCACTGCAGTGGGATTAGGTTCGCCGAATTAGGCTCTTCTTCGAAATAACCCTTCAAAACATCATGGCAATGGGGTTTAGGTCCGCCATAATTAGGCTCTTCTCTGAAGTTATCTTTCAAAACATCATGGCAATGGGGTTTAGGTCTGCCATAATTGGGATCTTCTCCGAAATTAGCATCGCAGTGGGATTAGGTCTGTCGAATTAGGCTCTTCTCTGAAATTACCCAATTTGACCATGTCAACACCACTTCTATAAAATAATCATAACTCAATGAGCAACGAAAACTAAAGGAACATATACCCAACAAATATGACCGAGGTTCAAAATAATGTACAGGATGCAACCCACAAGATGCCCCAAGTGTAATGCAATGATACTTATGGCACAATTACTCGTATCTTGAAGTCCAACTCAATAATAGCATGGTATGAAACTAAAAATGGCATGACGTATAAACCAACATAGCATAAAGTACAAGTTTTTAAAGCATAAGGTACAACTCACTAAAGCATATGGTACAAGTATATGAGGCACAAACTATAATTTATGTGACATGAATTCAACCTATTGGCATGATTTCTATTCATTAAATTGTCAATTTCAAACACCAATCACTCACATAAATCTTTTAAAGTCCATATATTCAAGTTCCACAAAGTAACATGCCACTCATGCACTTAGCTAAATTTAGGTAAATGTTTAAGCATCAAATTCAAAGTTACAACAGTGTTTTAAGGTACCTAGACATGAATTTAATTTATGATTTTTGAACACCAATTAGATAAAAATAGTTTTTACAACTTTCTTGTTTAACACTAAGGTCAGTTCCTAAGGAAAATGGGTTATTTGATTTAATTAAGAGAAAACCATTCAGCACTTTACAGAGAAAAATACAAAATTTGGGCCTCTGTTGGCTTCAGTTTTGGGGCATCAGTTCAAGGGCTATGGATCTAATTTTGGAGAGATTTTAGTTCAAAGTGTCCCCTATAAGTTTCATATTTTGTTCTATGGCTAGTTTTTTGGAACTAATCGATGATTTTGGCCAATTTATAAAATGGGTTCAATCAGCATAAAAGGGTTCAGCAGAACCGATTTTCAACCATTAATGTTCAAGACCTTTGGGAGCCCTTCCAAGGGTTTTTTGGGCTGATGTTTTGTCAGTATTGAGTTTAATATGTTAGCTACATTTTTTATGAAAATCACTTTTAGATTTGGCTATTAAAAACTTAGATTTTTAGTCTCACAAAAATGTAGGACAGAGAGCTCTGTCCACTAAATCACAACAGTGATTTTGGGAAGGGTTTGGACCTATCAAGGCTTCATATTTTTGGCTCAGTTTTGGTGGACAATAAGATCATCATGTTATCTATAAGTTTTATGTTTTTACCTAAGCTCGGTTCTCACTCTAACGTTGGGTTTTTGTGTTTGCAACTCAGAGTGGTCAAAATCTGACACTCTTTGGTAAAAATGGTGTATCTAGAGTTTTACCCAACGAAATCACTTCAAACCAATTTTGTATGAAAGAGAACTTAAAACATTAGGTCTATATATAAAAATCACATTTAGATCAGTTTTTCTAAAATTAGTTATGGTAGTTTAAAGTTCGTGACAGAAAGTTAATAAGCCTAGAAAATTAGGTTATCTAGGGTTTCGGTAACTTGGCTTATGTTATGTTTAAGTTTGATGTATTTTCTTTTCATGCATGTCATATATTCATACATACCACAGCTCCAGAACCTATGCAAGTCATAAAACTCAAAAATACTTATATGCAAGCACATACAACACTTGATATTACATGAACTGCCCCTAATCTACTCATACGACGCCTTTTTGAGTAAAATCTTGTTTCTTATTCTTAGGGTTGTTTATAGAGATGGATTGAGAGTTATTTTATGAGGGAATGGTAGAAGGTTTGAGGAATTTACTTACTTGTTCGAAGACCTAAAAATGGTGGATGGCTAGGACTTGGCTTTGTTGCACACCACCTTACTCATTCTAGCTTTTTATTCCTCTCTTCTTCTTTCTCTCCTTCTTTTCTCTCTTGGAACACTTAGAATATTTGTTTTCGACTTTCTCTCTCACTATGTTGCACGAAATATGAAGGAGAAGAGAGTGGGTTTAGGTCATGATTTTGTAGAAAAATTGGTAGTAGAAACAATTATTAATGTGCAAGCTTTAATTTAATTTTTTTCAATTTTCATTGGTTGCATGGGAGGCGGGATGCTTTTGAGAATTGATTTTTCAGATTTTTGCAGAGGGGAAGTCTGCTAGGGCTGTTTGGGACAGACCAAAATCTGGTCTTCCATTAATTTAGGGCATAAGTTGTATTTTAATACCTTTTTGTGTGAGAAAACGCCTAAAATATTACTTTTATGTATATTTTTGGTGTCTTAACTTACTAAAACCTATTATTTTAGTGTGTTTATGATTAATTTATTCTTTTCATAATTTATCATAATTTTATAGTAATTAATTAAATAGGTATAAACTTTTAAGTCAATTTAAGCTAGTTTGATAATAATTGACTTTTTGGCTTATTTATTATGTAGAAATTTTAAATAATAATTTGTTTACTTTTTTTGACCTATTTTATTATATTATTATGTATATTATTTGTATAAAAAGTTTTGGGTCATAATAATGTTTAATTTATACAACATTTTCTCTTTTTTGGGCTTAAAAAGGCAACAAAATAACTTTTTATGCACAATTCCCAAGGTGGCCGGCCATGCAAGTGTATTTTTGTCATTTTTGTTGTTATTTTGTCTTTTGTTATTTGATTATATCTAAATATCTGATTTTGGATATTCATGTGCCAAAACTTGAGTTTTTAAGACTTTTTGCTGTACTAGGGGTAAAATGGTCATTTTATCATAATTATGAGAATTTTTGATTTTTAACTTTATATTTTATATTATTTACTTAATTTAGGTTGTCACGAGACCTTTCTGAGTATTAGGGTTTTGCCTCTGAGTATTTGACATTTTTAGGGTTTTCTAGCCGAATTAGGGTTTCGGATTGAGTTAGGGTTTTTATCCTTCTAGCGACCTAAGATCTTATGAACTAACCGTTGCTAATGCTAGGGTTTGGGTTGGATCGCTACACTGGGTTGTTACTACTAGGGTTATTACAACTAGGGTTTGGACCAGGTTGTTACAATCTACCCTCCTTAAATAAATTTCGTCCTCGAAATTTCGTGCGAAAGGTTATGGTTGATTACTTACATCTTTTTTCTTTGAAGTTGTGTCCTTGTTTACTTGAGTTATTCTTTATTGAGGAGATGGTTAAGGTTGGGCTTATACGTTCAACACTTTGAGTAACTATTGTTTTATCTTACAAACTTTCTAAACCGACTATCACACAATTTTCAAAGATTACTTCTCATATCCATGACGTAGGAGTTATTTGACTAGAGTGAACTTAAAAACCCTTATCCTCTAAGCGTACCCTTTACTCATAATGATGTAACAAGGCTAAACTAACATACATCCCAGAGTTGCGAATACGAGAGTACCTCTAATCATTGACGAATACTCCATTTTCTCTTATGAAGGTGAACATTCCGTCTATTGATTCTCTTGTTGGTCAAGCTGCATCATTCTTCCCAAACCATCCGTTCCTTGTTGAAGTTGATTTTCTTGATATTTGTAGTTTTGCTTTCGTCGACGGATATTGTAGTTTCTTTCCCTTAGTAGAGAGCATTGAAACTTTTTATGTCCAAACTTATTGCAATTAAAACAGATTATTGGGTTCATCTATTCACCCCCTTGTTGTTCTTTCCAACTAGCTTGTGGTATGGCTTGGTAGGAACGAATCGCCTTTTATTCCTCAATGATTTCCTATGACCAGAGTTACTCTTCTTTTGGTTCCGAATCCTTCTTGAATCTGCCAATTCTGATTCTTCCACTAGTGCCGCTCGTATGACTTGTGCATAAGTGGGAAGCTGCATGTAGACGATCCTTCATCAAATTAATGGCTCTAGGCCCCACTCAATCTTTCGTGTCGTTGACTCTTCGTCTGGTATAACGGCTGCAGCAAAGTAGCTCAATTCCTCGAAGCGATTAACATACTGAGTTACCATCATCGATCCTTGTTTAAGTTTCAGGAATGCTTTAATCTGTTCCTGACGGAAGGGAGCGGGAAAATACTTTTTCAAAAATAACCCTTCAAACTGATCGCATGTTAAGGCTGCTACGTCTTGGGTGTTATTGAGCATAGACCACCAATAGTCCGCTTCTCCTTCCAATAGGTGAGCTACTAAAGCCACCCGATCTGCCTAAACTTGAACTCCCATTGAGTTGAATAGCTTCTTGATGGCCCTCAGCCACTCCTCGGCCTCTTTCGGGTCTACTCCTCCCCTAAATGTAGGGGTTCACTGTCTTCTAAGCCCCGATAAGAACCACGCTCTATCACGTACACGGGGACAGTTAATGCTGGTGGCAAGCTCTTGTAAAACTTGGGCTAATCCGGGTGCTTCGTCATTTATGGGTCCACTAGTTTGTCGGTGGTGGTTTGGTCGTCTACCAGTCATCCTAAAAAAAAGAGTCTTATGATTTAAGGGTTGTTTCAATTCTGGATTATGTTCATGTTCTGGGATCATGTGGAGTTAAGTTTGAGGTTGTTTTCAGTAAGCATTGAGTGTAACAATACTTGTATTTCAAGTCATTCAAGCTTGGGTGCATAGGCAATACAAGGTTTCAAAAAAAAATTCTTAAAACACACATACAATATCGAAAGAAAAGAAAAGATTCAACGCGAAGCTTGCTAGGGCCTATATCTAAGACAAACGCGGGTAGATACATCGGATGACTGCCTTGTGCTCCCCAACGGTTGTAGAGTCTTTTTTGGCTCCTGACGCTTGACTCTGATGGGTTGGTATGTAAGGTTTGAGGGTCTCTTCCAATGACTAGATCATTTACCCGGTAGTTAATCGTCCGAGGGTAAACTAAACGTGACAAGAGGTATGGCGACGGTAATTATCTAGTCTTTCAATCTGTCGTGACTTGGTGGTTAAATCTTTATCAAATTCCAAACGTTCATTGTCGTGGTGAAGATTCTTTGTTCTTAGATAGTGATAGTAGAATCCAGATTCTAACGTTTGATGAGAAGGTCAGTGTATGTATCGATGCATGTGGATGTACTTCCTTTTTTTCGTGTAGTAAGTCGAATGTCTTAAGCTTGACGTTGCCTCTCGTCTTTTGGATAGGTGGTTTAGCTACGAACTGGTTTGGAAAAGTTCGAACCTTGTCGTGTGGTGATGTCGTAGGTTCCTTGATGCAAAACTGTCTTCTTTGACGATAGGTCCTTGTTGGCCTAATTTAATCTATTGGAGCCTCCAAATGAGACATATTATCCTAACAACCACCCTTACTCATTTATCTACTGGGTAAGGTTTTGAAAGTCAACCAAGGACAGACAAAAGCATGCATAGGGTTTAGTAAGGATAGTCAGCTCAACTTAACTGGTTTCAAGGAAGGCGATCAAAAGGCAGTGAATAGGTAAGCATTTAGATGAGGATTTCGAATGACATACTAGGCTGCATGAGAGATAGCTTGGGGCTAAGGCGGCTAAGGGAAGGCAAACTAGTTCTTTACGAGGAAAATTTTCCAAGATGATTTAAAAGATGGATTAGATTAGGGCAAGGGGGTTAGGGCTAAAGCAATCAACGTTGACCCAAATTGAGAGGTCGATTGAGCCTCAGATGCATTGAAGATAAGAGATTAATGGCTAATAATCATTACAAAAGGGGATGTTCTCGGGATGAATCTGTGCAACATCTGATCTTGACAAAAGATATGTTTAAGCAATGGGAGTCAAACTAGATATTTGCTCTGAAGTTACGTCGGCCTAACGTATTTCAATTCAAGCATCCAAGTCAACTGCCCATGTTGGGATTTCAAGAGTTTACAAAATTACTTCAGTCGGATGTAGTATTGAAGTTAAGGGAAGATGAACGGTGGTAGAGGATCTTAGCAATGTCGAATGTTTGGGGCTAATGGAATGATATTGAGTTCTACAAATAAAGAGCTAGTTCAAGGATGATGACTTGAATTGAAGGACAATCAAATACGAATACTAGTTATTATCTAGGCATAGGTTAACAATGAAAACTCAAAAATAAGGGTAATTTTCGATAGGGTTACCAACAAGACTTGGGTGCAGAAGGGTTACCTACAAATGATACTGGACAGCATTGCTGAGGACCGGTGTTATTAGAAGGAAAGATAAGCAAAGAATTTCAACCGGGTATAGAAGTTGATACGAAGGTTTGGGGTAAACGAGAATGAAACTTATAAGGATGAAGTTGCGAGGTTCTGATGGTGGCTCTCGATATAATATTTGAAATCTCTCCTAGTACGTATATATTCCCATCTACCCCCCTTAAAATAAGATAACTCGTTAGATGAATCTCCGATCTCGATCTCATTGCCCTTACTTATGGCGCCCTGTCCTCCGGGAACATTGGGACATACATAAATATAAATAAAGGGATATTCTAGTTATTCATTCATATTTACATACGTTAGTTATTACATCATAAAGGAGTTCTGAACCGTTCAAAGTACTTGACTATTATAGTTTTCACCAAGAAATTTCAAAAATTTATAATAAGTGCGAGAGAACTGAATATAAGAACAAAAGCAGAGGTCTCGACTCCTCAGAATGCATCAACGGGATCCACGTGCTCTTGGAACTCACCTTGTTCTTTAAACTTTTCTTCTCCCTCTAGGATGACTTCCTCCAAGAACTCCTCCTTACTTGTAGCACGAATGCCATGAGTTAAGGCCCAAAAGCAAAATACTCTAACCTTTTAACTAATCTCACGGCACAAAATTCACCACAACACATACCATATAACACCAAGTACAGTTTATAGTCAAGGAGACAGACAAATTTATGGCAGGATAGCAGATAAGTCAATAAATATGTGCGTATGAAATGCAGATGCCCAACCCAATATGCACCTAGATTATAACAGGGATTTCACGCCGAGAATCACTAGAGTAGACTTTCACAGGTATTTGATCACCAAAGCCATCATCGCACCTCATTGCAAATAGTAACCACATTGTCGGACATTATGTCACAGCTGTTTTACTCAATGGCAACGGCATGGGGTCCGCACCATACTCCAGGACAACAATATTTAATAAACCATTTCAAACACCAGGCATACCCAGGGTGTATAAACCAAATCTGTAACACCGGGGACGCACCTAGGGTGTACGAGGGGAATTCATCCCAAGCAGTTTATCCCACCTTAAGACTCGTGATGCCTTCGCTGGTGTCAACCCAAAAGTCCAAGCTATCGAAATCATAATGCTAGCGACGAACCCATGGTGCCCAATAATATCTGTAAACCATTTCAAACACCGGGGACGCACCCAAGGTGTATAAACCAAATCTGTAACACCGGGGACACACCCAAGGTGTACAAGGGGAATTCATCCCAAAATATTTTTGAAAAAATAGTAACCAGGGACGCACTAGACTTAGAATCAAGAACGATGATCTCAATACAGCCCATCCCAACAACAGTTTGCACATATGGACTCCAATATGCCAAGATGCAAGTGACAATACTCATAATGTGTACCATCGATCTCAAGTACAATAATTTATAGCATGGCATCAACTAGCATGGCAAAGTTCATGGTACAATTCGTAAAACATAAGGTACAAGTATGCTAAGCACAAGTTACAATTCTCAAGATATGATTCAACGTGATAGCGTGAGTTCTAAATCATCATACATTCACTTGGAAACACTAATCAACTACTTCAAATCAAACATCATATAAAAACTCGGATCTCATGGTAAAGGTTACTCAAATCACGCTTAGCAACTTTTAAGGCCAAAAATCAAGTATTAAATTAAAAGAGCCGATAAGGTTTTAGGGTATCTAGAATTGGAATCAAGATATGATTTTATACAGCATTAAGATAAAGAGATTTTCTACAACTTTCATGTTTAACAGCAAGGCCAAAACCTAAGGCAAAGAGGTGAACAAAACATCCTAAGTAAAAATGGTTCAGCACTTTTCTTAAGATTTTACCAAACACATGCTTCTGTTGGTCTCGATTTGGGGTATCATATCAAGTACAAATGAGCCCATTTTTTAGTATGTTATAGTTCAACAAGTCCCCTACAAGTTTAATGTTTAGGGCTAAGGGTAGTTGTTTGAAACATGTTAGACGTTTTGGCTATTTTAGAAAATAGGTTTTGTCAGCCTCCAAAACTCAGCAGAGCCAGTTTTAGAAAGAGGGTTTGAAATGGTTTCGGGGTATCATCTCGAGGATTTAAGATCTGAATTTTGGGCAAAAAGTACTTCAACATGTTATCTACAATGTTCATGTAGACCACGTTTGGAATAGATCACTAAAAATAGGGGTTTTGAGCTATATAAAAATATGTAACAGAATGTTCCTTGGGGGCTGAAACTCAACAGAGACTTTCAAATGCATTTTGACCTATCAAAGCTCAATATTTGGTTTCCATATTTAGTGGGTAGATAGATATACATGGTATCAACAACTTTCATGTTTTGACCAAAGTTTGGATCTCATTTTAAAATAGGGTTTCCATGTTGGTAGTGTTGACTGGTCAAAAAATGACACACTTTGGCAAAATTGCAATATCTAGAGTTCTAGTTATGAAAATATGTTGAAACTAACTTTGGATGAAAGATAACAAAAAGATATAAATCTGGACATAAATAACATGCTTAGATCAATTTTCTACATTAAGTTATGACATTTCAAATCTCAGGGTAGAAACATTAAAGTTCTCAAAAATTAAGCCTCTTAAGGTTGAAGTCTTCTACTTATGTCATGTCAAGTTTTTATTCCATTTCTTTCCATGCTTGTATTTTAGACTTTAATATCAAGGCTCCAGCATACTTAGAGGTCATCAAACTCAAAGATAACAACATACAACAACATCTCATATTATTCATAAACATAACAACCCCTAATTTCCAACTACGACGCCTTTTCAGTTTGATTTCGGTTCTTGATTTTTAAGGTGTTTATGTGACGCCCCATCCTCCGGGCACGTCGAGACATATATAAATATAAATAAAGGGATATTCTAGCCATTTATTCATATTTACATACGTTAGTTATTACATC
>JAULJZ010018406.1:0-15904 GCA_032270985.1 Heliamphora pulchella
AGTTTGTAATTGAATTGGTAAAGGAAGGGACTTGAAAATTTCTTGGTAATGAAGCTTTATGGTGTAAATGTGAAACTGGAATTGGGTACTAAATGAAACAAATTGTTCAAGAAATGGCATATGGAGTTGGTGTTGAAAATTGTATTGTGAGCCGTAACAAATAATGCATGTGATTTGTAACAGTTCAAAATGAGAAGAAAAATGATATGATTGTGAGAATGAATTGGGGAGATGGTCTCCCCGTTATTAATAAATAATGACATGATTATGAAATATGATTTAGAATTGGTTAATCAAATATTGAACCGAGGATGGTTGATGGTTGATGTGATAAGTTGGCCTTGACTAGCTCCGCGGTGAAAGATCGAAAACTTGCGCAAGTTGGGTGCCCTACCCATCGGGTTAGTCCTCGAAAAGGTGTGCATAGGTTGCCTACCTGTCAGTGTTCCTCAGGGAAACTAAAAAAGGCGATTGTCGTGGTCAGTTATAGAGCTATCTATTACCCAATGGCTTCGCGTAGCCTATTGGGGAAATAGGGAGGGGTTTCTATAAGCTGCACCCGACGTCGGTTCAGTATTGGATTGATATAATGAAATGTGATTGTGAATATGAACTAATGAACTGAAAAGAAAGTAATGGTTTTATGATAAATAAGGGGCGAATTAATAGTTGGGTAATTGATTGAGAAATAAAAAAAATATAAGTAAGAATTAAAGAATGATAAGGAAAATGTGTAATTGATGTGAAGAAAAAGAAAAAAGGGGAGCAATGAAAGTCTAATGATTGAATATGAAAAAGAATTGGTTTAATTAATAATAATAGATGTGGTTTAGTGATAAGAAGAGGTGCAAAATGATGGAAGATGAACTAAGTGCAATAACTTGAATGGGAATAATTAACAAACAAAGTAAGTGGATGAGTAAAGTAAACTTGAAGCCAAGAAATCTAAATGAATTTTATATTATCTTTGAAGTTTATACAAACTGGATGTGTATGTGAAATAATAAATAAATAAAATGAATAAATGTAAGTGATTGCATAATATCTTACTCATCCACTCTTCACAAATCATGCATTGCACTTTATTAGTCTTTATCCTACGAGCTCTGGCTCATGTTTGTTGAATTAAAATTTTTACAGGATTTGGTGAACAAGAATAGATGCCAGACGAGTCTTGATTATAATGTGGGATTGAAGCATGAAGAAGAAAATTTTATTTTTGTATTGAATAGAAGTACTCGATTGTACACATGGAGAATGATGAAATGATTTTGAATGAATGTAATGAATACGAGCACACAATGAATGTTCATGTACGAGTTAAATCTGTATATTTTAGAGATTGTGGTAGATATACTGAAAACTGATATGAATAGTCTGTAAGTTGTTTTTATTTCGATTGGGAATTGGATTCCAGGGTGAGCCTAAGTATATATATATTGTGATTTGAATTTGAGTTTAACATGGATATTTGGGATAGTCCGAAAAATAGAGGAAACTCTGCCGAAATTTTTAAAAATTATACTTAGAACATTTGAGATAGAGTTTGAGAAACAATAATTCTTAAACAATTTGGACTCAGTATGTTTTCTTTAAAGGAGGTTCCAAGTATGGATTTCGATTGGCTTAGATTATTAGGCGGTTAAGCGAGTTCACGTGCCTCGGGTCGAGGGTGAGACATAACACGAGCCTCAAAACGGTTTTATTTCATAAAACCACATATTTCTGTCCTCAAAACCATGCATATCATATAGTGGGAGCTAAGTCAACCATAGAGCCAAAAGGTTTTACTTCATAAAATCTCAAGTTTTTCCATCAAGACTCCCAAAACAGTTTTCCCTTCACAACCAAGCATTTGAACAAAGCAAAATCACATTTTACAGTTGAAGGAAAATAGTAAGCAAAACGTCAATTTCCCATTCGAATCACACACCAAGGAAAGATAAAAGATATTTTTCACTCAGAACACACATAGCCTAGGAAAATAAAATAGTATGCTCCACTCGGGCTACACCACCGAGGAGAAAAGATAAAAAAATATACTCCACTCGGAACACGTAGCCGAGGATAAAGTAAAATGAATCTTATGTACCGACTCCGTCACATGACAGAGGTAGCAATGATAGACCCCTTTCCATGATCTAATCCCCATACATCATGGGACCAGTTAGATAAACACAAGTTCTATACCGAGCACCACAATGTAAAGCTCAATTGACGGGCCCAACCACTCAATTTACAGGGATTAACCCGAAGGTACAGAGCACCTATACTGCACACATTTTTAGACTTACACCGAGGGCAACTTGTGCCAAATACCCATCATCCCGGCACATCTAGAGAATCATTTCATAAAAACTGTACCGTAGCTCAACTATGAAAATATTTCCATAAAATACATTATACATGTATATAGATCCATCCATCAACATGGAGATCAACAAAACATTTCAAAATGTTTTTCTTAGTTTTCAATAAAATGTTTCAAAACCTGAGACTCAACCCCAAAGGCGAGCTCTAAACCTCCAAAACACCAAGTGCTAAGATTTTCATCAAAAACCACCATTTTCCACCATTTTAAAAAACACCCTTTGAAAACCATCAAACCATATGCCATACGATGTAATAAGCCAAGAAAAGCGAAAAACATGCTTTTTACCCGAAACAAACAAGGTTTAAACATAAATATGACATTTGTTGTATTTTTTACCCGGTAAAAACACATATAATTACATACAACACCCTTATACAACAGTAGGGTCTAGAATCTACCTCGGAGAGTTAAAACTCAAAGCCTCGAAGATTGAACCTCGACGAAACAAAAATCAGTCCGGATATATACGAAGCCCCCGGCACTAATAGCAAGGATCCGCTGTCCAACCACTGAAAATCGAGCCTCGAGCCCCTCAAAATCTAAAGAGAAGGCAGAGGTTTTGAGAGAGAGAAACTAGATCTGGAAAACAAATATCTCAAAATATCTTTCAAGGCTTGATATTTATAGAAAACACCAAAATCACTCAGGTCAGTCGACTGACCCCATAGTCCAGTCAACTAAAAAAGCTTCTTGAAAGCCAACAACATCGCACCGCCTCAAGCTCAGTCAACTGGACCCTCCTGGTCAGTCAACTGAACAACAAAAACCCCACTCAGTCGACTGAAATCCTCACTGGAATTTTCTCAAATTATTTTTTGCTACAGAACAGGTTTTATAGCCTAAACACTTGCCAAACAAACCACTTTTGAACCCTAACAAGTGTAAAACTCATACGCACATGTTGTTCTATTCCCAAGAAACAAAACCCCAACATACCGAGATCAAAGGTTAACCCAAACTCCGTCAACACTTAAATTATTTTCAAAATAAACTGGGTTAGGGTCTCATAGTTTCTTAATATTAGACTGTGATTGGGAGTTGAAAATCGGGCAGTGTCCGAGTATATTGTATTGTTTATGTTTCACATGCGACACAAAAATTGGGATAGTCCAAAAAATAGAGGAAACTCTGCCGAAATGTTTAAGAAATATACTTGGAATTTTTTTTGTTTTTGAAATTTTGAAAATGAATTTCTTTTATTTAAAGGAGGTTCTAACCATGAATTGGGTTTTATAAAAAGGAATTTCTTTTATGTGCAGATTACTTCTTTCTAACCATTAATTGGGTTTTACTTCTTTTATGTGCAGCAATTTTTATAAAAAAGGAATTTATTTTATGTGCAGATTACTTCTTTCTCTATTTTCATTGCATTATGCCTCCCAGAAAAGTTAAGGGGACACTCAATATCAGCCGTTGGAATATCAAATACACTATCACCATCAATAGCTGAGGTACCGAATGTGTCATCTCCTTCAGCAATTGATGTACCATCTCCTCCTTTGCTTGATACATCATCTCCTTAGACACAACCAAGTGGCATAGGTAAGCTAATTTTTATTTGTTTGTTGTACATTATGAATCTTTTTTTTCCATTTTTAGTAATTTGCGACTTTCTTATTCTTTTAATAGGTGTGACCGCGTCAAAGCGTGTGAGGGGACCTACTCGTGGAAAAAGAGTAATTCAATTGATTGCACACAATGGCGGGTCTAAGCTTCAAGTTTCTATTCTAGATGAAATGAGGACATTCTGTCGGAAAAATGCCACCATGATTGCCAATGAATTGGGAGTACAAATTAGGCGGATGTGCCCTACTCTGGGCTTTAAACATAGTTGGCATGATGTCGACCTTATAGTTAGAGTTGCCATCATCCAAAATGTTCAGGTAATAATCACCAATTTTGCAATGTCTTTCTTATGCTTTAAATATTGTTAGTTTGATTTGATAAGTAAATTCACTTTTTATAATTGTAGGATAAATTTGAAATCCCTAATGAGTCTAAAAATAATAATTCATTTGAAGTTGTTGTTCATGAGAAATGCTTTGCCTTGTATAAAAATTGAAAGTACAAGATGAACCACCACTACCTCAATCTAGTTGAAGAAGGTGTCGATGTATATACTCGTCCATATCCTGGGGTGGACATAGATGGATGGAAATATTTGATTGATCATCTATTCAATGATCTGAAACTTAAGGTAATATAATACTCCTTAAAATTAAATATGTATTTTACATTTATATCATCAAGATGTACTTGTTTTTGTAGAAACGATCATTAGCCGAAAAAAGCAATAGGCAAAAGTTACCCTATAATCATGATATGGGATCTCATTCATTTCTAGCAGCAATGACTATCGAGGTGAGATCCTTTTTGTCTATCTAGATTATTTATAAAGTAACATATTGTCACCACTACCATTTAGTGATCATATTTTATGTTAAATTAAAACAAACAGGCAGAGACTAACTGTCACGCCTCAAAACCCAGGGTCACGTAAAAATTCACCAAAACACCAGTTTTATGAAAATAGGCTTTCATACATTCAAATCCACTTGTTAAAATCAAATAAAAACCCAATATGCTTCTCTCATAATCAATAAATACACAATTCCAACATGCATACCATATATCGCCTTATGGCGTATAAAACCTGCCTTCAGGAACAGGCATACCAAAAAAGAAAACTATAAAAGTCTTTCGCCATCCGTCACCACGGGCACCACAAAATCTACTCAAGATCATGCTCCATATCATCACCTAAAAATGGTTTTGTACAGAAAATCCCACCCGTGAGCCGTAGCCCAATAGAAACAGACTATAAAGCTGTAAAGCATGATATGCAATCATTTGGTGGGAGCTTACTCTACCACAAGTAAAACTGAGCATTAAAACTAATGAAAGCAACAGTTAAAGAAAACTGTAGTCAAAATGTTGTTTTTCACTCGTATCACAAAATCGAGAAAAATAGGATACAAAGAGTTTGCTCCACCCGGGCCACACAGCCGAGAAGGAAAGATAAAATAAAATCCTATGTATCGACTCCGTCAGAAGGCGACAGATGTAGCAACTACAGACACCTGCCCCTTTATCCAATCCCTACACGTTGTAGGACCGGTTAGGTAAATGGAAGTTCTACATGAAGCCACCACAACATAAAGCTTAGTTTGGGGGCCCAAAACCCGAGGGAACAAAGCACCCGACCACCTAGTTTACGGGGATTAACCCAAAGGACCAAGGTACCTACTCTGCGCACGTTTCTGGACTTCCACCCAGGGTAACTTGTGCCAAATACCCGCTGTCCCAGTACATCTACAGAATCATTTATCAAAACCAAACCTTTTTCAAAGTTACACATTAAACATGTATATCTAGATCCAATCCATCAACATGGAGATCAAGATCCATCCATCCACATGGAGATCAAAACAAAACATGTAAAGACATGAGTTTAAAACTATACATTTATGTATAAGAAGATTCAATCCATCTATCATGGAGAACAATGCATGTAAATGCATGGTTTTCATCAAAATATTTTAAAAGTTGAGCCTCAACCCCACAGGTTAGCTCCAAACCTTCAAAAACTTGATTTTCAAAGATGCACCCTCAACTGCCCAGGATCAGTCGACTGGACCCACCATCCAATCGACTGAAGAACACACTGGAATCCACGCCAAAACGCCAAACAACAATGTTCAGTCGACTGACCCCATAGGTTCAGTCGACCAAACCCACAAACCATGATCCAGTCGACTGACCCTATGGGTCCAGTCGACCGAACCAGCCCAAAAAATGTTTTTCACCTACGGTTTTGCCATTTTAAATCCAAGATGAAGCCTCAAAGCTTCCATCTCACACCCAAGAACTCACACACTCTCAAGCCTTTCACCAAAGGCTTCAAAAGAAACATCCAACACCGTTTTCATCCAACTGAAACGATGAAAAAAGGTTTTTAAACAGAAAACCCACTTTTTCCAAACATGAAACGCCTTTTCATGAATATAAAATGGTAAAGATGCATAAGATTACATACGACACCCTCTAACCACTTTAAAGTCTAGAATCTTACCTAGATGAGTCAAGAACTCGACGCTTCGATCCGCGTACAAAATCGAGCTTCATCGGAATGAAATTTTGTTCGGATAGATGCGTAGAGCACGATGCCTATAACAAGGATCGGCTGTTGGTTCGTCAAAAACCAAGCCACGGGCCCCCGAGAAGTTAGAGAGGAGGCAGAGAGAAAAAGGAGAAAGCTTAGGAGTTATGTTTTGAAAATATCTAACACCTGATATTTATTGGCCTCCAAAATATCTTTTTTCTTGAATTTTTGAAATTCACACCGTAACTCTTTACAAATCTCGGGACCAACCCCACTTGCTCAAATAAACTCAATCATACATCAAAACTCTTAAAAACATGTAGAAGAAAAAATTCTAAACTTGCGTCAAAAAGCGCCAAATATGCATATAATATAAAAAGAGACGGTACAGGGTCTCACAACTCTCCTCCCCTTAAGGAATTTTGCCCCCAAAATTCACTTCAAAGACATGAGGTAAACAACTCCGGGTATCTAGCAAGAACCACGGACTTAATCTCCCATGTCGCTTCTTCAACCCCGTGATGAAGCCACTGAACTTTGACATAAGCAATCGTTCTCCCCCGTAACACCTGCTCTTTCGTATCAAGAATCCTCACAGGACGCTCCTCATACGTGATATCCTCATCAACTCGCAACTCAGCCCCATCTAACACATGTGAAGGATCAATCTCGTACTTTCGAAGGATCGAAACGTGAAAGACGTTGTGCACAGATGCTAACTGAGGCGACAAAGCCAGACGGTATGCTCCCACCGCAATCCTTTCCATGATCTCGAATAGTCCAATAAAGCGCGGTGATAGCTTCCCGCTACGGCTAAATCTCATCAACCCTCTACGTGGCGAGACCTTCAGAAATACATGATCTTCCACTGCAAACTCCAAAGGTCTCCTCTTCTGATCTGCATAATTCTTTTGGCGGCTCTGTTCTATCTCCAAATGCTGACGAATCACTGTAATTTTCTGGGTCATCTCCCGCACTAAGCCAAGTCCCAAAACAACGGTCTCCCCCACCTCTGTCCAACACACAGGCGATCACACGGTCTACCATACAAAGCCTCATACGGTGCCATCCCGGTACTAGACTGATAGTTATTGTTGTTTGTAAACTTTGGCAATGATAGATGATCCTCTCAAGAACCCCAAAAATCAAGCACATAGGCTCTTAACATGTCCTCTAAAATCTAGATGATCCTCTCAGACTAACCGTCGGTCTATGGGTGAAAGGATGTGCTAAAGGTCAAGCTAGTTTCCAAATCCATCTGAAGACTCTGCCAAAAGCGCGATGTAAAGCACGGGTCTCGATCAAAAACAATAGTCACAGGTACTCCGTGTAGTCGGACTATCTCCCAAACATACAACCTACCCAATCTGTCCACCGAATCCCGTACTTCAATGGGAAGAAAATGTGTCGACTTCGTCAACCTATCAACCACAACCTAAACAGCATCATGTCCCGTCGGCGATCGAGAAAGTTTCGATACAAAATCCATCGTGATATTCTCTCACTTCCACTCAGATATAAACAACGGCTATAACAATCCTGCCGGTCACTGGTGTTTTACCTTACTTGCTGAAAAGTAAAGCCTCGAGACACAAATCGGATCACGTCTCTCTTCATTCCCGTCCACCAGAACTGAAGGCGCAAGTCGTGATACATCTTCGTGCCTCCGGGATGCACTGTAAGATGTGAATGATGAAAATCATGTAGCACCTCAGCACGACACGACTCTGGCACAAACAGTCTCCCTGTCAACCTCAAACTCTAATCTGAACCCACCGTCCATCCTGTTGTGTCCTTCCCACTAGTAATGCAGTCCCGTATCATCTGAGCCTCCTGATCGGTTCGCTAAGCCTCTAACACGCGTGCAACCAATGCGTGCTGTGAAGCTACTAATTATAAGGTCGCACCTACCCCTGTCTCTCCGAGACACAAATCAAACTCCCCAACATCTCTATGCATATCCCATTCTCGTATAGCCACAAAAGCTAACGAACCATGAGATCTCTGACTGAGCACATCAGCTACGACATTTGCCTTTCCTAGGTGGTACTACAAATCAAAGTCGTAATCTCCCAACAACCCCATCCATCGTCGTTGGCGAAGATTCAAGTCTTTCTGTGAAAATAAGTATTTTAAGCTCTTGTGATCAGAAAAAATCTCGAAATGCTCACCATATAGATAATACCGCCATGTCTTCAAGGTGAAGACCACAGCTGCCAACTCCAAATCATGGGTTAGGTACTTCTTCTCATTTGTCTTCAACTGTCGTGAGCCATAGGCTACAACCTTTCCTCCCTGCATCAATACGCAGCCCAACCTGTCATGTGATGCATCGCAATACACTATATACCCCAGGCCTCACTATGGAATAATTAACAGTGGCGCACTAGTCAATCTTTTCTTCAGCTCCAGGAAGGCTGACTCATAGGACTCGCTCCACACGAACACAACTCCCTTCCGCGTCAGGTGCGTCATCAGTGCTGCCAACCTGGAAAATTCCTTGATGAACCACCGATAATAACTTGCCAAACCCAGGAAACTGCGGATCTCAAAGACGTTCTTCGATCGCTGCCAATCCACCACAGCATCAGTCTTTGATGAGTCCACTGATACCCCATCCTTCGACACCACGTGTCTAAGGAATCTCACCTCTGACATCCAGAACTCACACTTCTCGAACTTCGCATACTAGCGATGTTCTCTTAGAAGCTACAAAACAACGTGCAGATGCTCCTCAAGCATCTCCCTCGTGGGTGAATAGATCAAAATGTCATCCACGAATACCACTACAAAACTATCCAGGTAAGGGTGGAAGATACTGTTCATCAAACCCATAAAAGTCGCAGGGGCGTTCGTCAAATCGAACGGCATGACTAGAAACTCGTAGTGGCCATAACGAGTCTGGAAGGCGGTCTTCGCTATGTCCTCATCCCTGATCCTCAGCTGGTGATACCCTAACCTCAAGTCAATCTTCGAAAAGCAGCGTGATCCTCTCAGCTGATCAAACAGGTCATTAATCCTAGGCATAGGGTACTTGTTCTTGATCGTCACCTAATTCAGCTTCTTGTAATCTATGCATAGTCTCAAAAACCCATCGTTCTTCTTTGCAAACAAAGCTGGTGCTCCCCACGGCAACTTACTCGACTGTACAAACCCCTTGTCAAGCAACTCCTGCAACTGCACCTTGAGTTCTCTCAACTCAGCAGGTGCAAAGAGATATGATGGCATAGAGGTTGGAACTGCTCTTGGAATAAGATCAATAGAGAACTCCACATCTCAGCTTGGTGGTAACTCAAACAGCTCATTGGGGAAAACATTTGGATAATCACCGACCACAGGGGGTAGCTCCCCTCAAACCTCAACCAGCTCATCCAACTTGAGAGCAAAAAAGAGGAAACCAAAGTTCCCTCGAACCCGTGCGGCACCTGGCACAGACACCAAGTCCTCATCCCGATCACCCATAAAGTAGAAGCAATCGCCCTCAGTGTACAGATCGACACCCTCCGTCGCTCACAATCTATAAAGGCACGATAGGTAGTCAGCTAGTCTATCCCTAGGATGACATCAAATGTAGTCATGTCTAGAATGATAAAATCAAACTCTAAACAACGACCGGCGACTCCTAACTCACACGATCTGCAAACTGTACTCAACACCACATTCCCACTGACTGGGGTCTCTACGCTCAATGAACTACCCAACAGGTCTACCCTCAACTCCAATGCAGATGCAAAGGTAGAAGATATGAAAGAATGTGATGCTCCCGTGTCAATGAGGACACTGGCCCATGATCTAAAGACTAGAAGAGTACCTCTAATCATTGCTGGAGTAGCAGCAGCATCAGATGCAACTGGTGCTTTGAAAGCACTGCGGTCAGCAAGAACGTAAGCCCTGGCTTGCGGTGGTCTAGTCTGTCCACTGTAACCCTGAGTCGTCGGCTGCCTCATAGATTGTGATGAAGTACCTCCTTCTACAAACCTAGACATCTGGGCCCTAGGTTGCTGAGGAGTTTGTCGTCTTTGTGCAGATGGCGTAGCTGGCACTCCTGTCGCACTCAGAACATTCCCTTCTCAGGGATAGTATCTACGAATATGCCCCAACTGACCACACCCAAAGCAGATAGGTGGGTCTCTCATCTGTGACTGGACAGACGCTGAACTCTGTACCTAGCCCTTCTGTGGGCACTCAACTGAACGAAGCCCTGGTCGTCCACATCGATAACAAATCAGCCCTCTCTGCTCTGGCCTTCCTGCCGAGGCCACTGAAGGTGCAGGTGTGGATGTTTGTGGCTAATACAATCTGGAAAAATAAGAACTAGGTCCAAACGACCTCTGGCACTTTCTCCCGCACCTCTAGAACTGTGCATCTCCACTGCCCTGCTGACTCCCACTCTCTCTAACTCTACGACTCTCTACCAGCAAGTTCTCTACTCGAATAGCAGCTTCCACTAGCGCAATGTACACATCCAAACCTAGAGCTGCAATCCTGTCCTTGATGGCAGGTCGAAGGCCCCTCTCAAATCTCCTAGTGCGCAACTCCTCTGTAGATACCATCTCAACTCCAAACCGCGACATATTCGCAAACTTGGCCTCATACTGGACCACAGAAAGGTTCCCCTGAACAAGGGAAAGGAACTCCTCTCGGTATGTATCTCTCGAAGATCTCAGGAAATACTTCTCTAAGAAGACTCTCATGAAAGAAGCCCATGTATCATCCACCGTAGTCATGGCAAACTTCCACCACTCTCTAGCATCTTCCCGCAGTTAGAACGCCGTCAACAGCACACACAAAGCATCCACCTCAGTAGCCAGAGTATCGAATGTCGTCACTTCCAACCACTCAGTAGCAATCTTGGGGTCCAGCTCCCCAGAAAAGGTCGGAGGATCCAACCGCTGAAATTCCCTCATAGCCACAGAGGCTCTTGGCTCAGGAGCCCTCACTCCAGACCTAGATGCCTCAGCCATAGCTCTCATAGTGGCAAGCATCTCCTGCATGACATCAGCACAGCCCACCTGTTCTTGTGGGGCATGAACGTCTCCCTCCTCTGGAACCTGAACATAAGCACAACCTCGGCCACAACCCCATCCCCGCACTCCCCACGTGAATATAATTCTATATAAAGCAGATAACGAGATAAGCTTTTATACAACATGCTACTGCGTAACATAAACACATAAGCAGGTTAACACATAACCACTTAAGGTGACGCAACACATCCCACATACCGAGGAGAATCAACAAGACTGACGTGTTAATTTGGATAACCTATTCGGATTCCTTGCTAGAAAACACGTTGGTCAAACGCGTCTCTAACTTGGCTCCCAAATTTGTTAATCCAAATGCCTGAAGGCAAGACTAATCCATCCCAAGACCCAACCTCCATACTCATAGATTCACCTACTATCATGCTTATCAAGCTATCAGCATGTCATGAAAACATTTATACACATGCAAACAAGCATCATTAATCAACCTAACCATGTGATAAACTCTCTTCCCATGGCTCTTAGGTATTCGAACCCAGAGCTCTGATGCCAAGTTGTCATGCCTCAAAACCCAAGGTCACGTGAAAATCTACCAAAACACCAGTTTTATGAAAATAGGTTTTCATACATTCAAATTCACCTGTTGAAATTAAATAAAAATCCAATATGCATCTCTCATAATTAGTAAACATACAGTTCCAACATGCATACCATATATCACCTTATGGTGTACAACACCTGCCTTCAGGAACAGGCATACCAAATGAAAAACTATAAAATTCTTCCGCCATCCATCACCACGGTCACCACAAAATCTACTCAAGATCATGCTCCATATCATCACCTGAAAATGGTTTTATATAAAAAATCCCACCCGTGAGCCGAAGTCCAATAAAAATAGACTATAAAGCTGTAAAGCAGGATATGGAATCATATGGTGGGAGCTAACTCTATCACAAGTAAAACAGAGAATTAAAACTAATGCGAGCAATAGTTAAAGAAAACTATAGTTAAAATGTTGTTTTCCACTCGTATCACACAATCGAGGAAAACAGGATAAAAATAGTTTGCTCCACTCGGGCCACACAGCTGAGGAGGAAAGATAAAATAAAATCCTATGTACCGACTCCGTCACAAGGGAACAGATGTAGCAACTATAGACTTCTGCCTCTTTACCCAATCCCTGCACATCGTAGGACCGGTTAGGTAAATGCAAGTTCTACACGAATTCATCATAACGTAAAAGCTTAGTTTACAGGCCCAAAACCCGAGGGAACAAAGCACCCAACCACCTAGTTTACGGGGATTAACCCAAAGGACCAAGGTACCTACTCTGCACACGTTTTTGGACTTTCACCGAGGGCAACTCGTGCCCAATACCTGCTATCCCGGTACATCTAGATAATCATTTATCAAAACCAAATCTTTTTCACAGTTATACATTAAACATGTATATCTAGATCCAATTCATCAACATGGAGATCAAGATCCATCCATCCACATAGAGATCAAAACAAAACATGTAAAGAAATGAGTTCAAAACTATACAACATATGTATAAGAACATCCAATCCATCTATCATGGAGATCAATGCATGAAAATGCATGGTTTTCATCAAAATATTTTAAAAGTTGAGCCTCAACCCCACAGGTTAGCTCTAAACCTTCAAAAACATGATTTTTAAAGATGCACCCTCAATAGCCCAGGTTCAGTCGACTGGACCCAACCTCCAATCGACTGAAGAGCACACTGGAATCCACCCAAAATGCCCAACAACACTGTTCAATCAACTGACCCCATGGGTTCAGTCGCTGAACCAGCCCAGAAAATATTTTTCACCTACGGTTTGGCCATTTTAAACCCAAGATGAAGCCTTGAAGCTTCCATCTCACGCCCATGAACTCACACACCCTCAAGCCTTTCACCAAAGGCTTCAAAAGAAACATCCAACACCGTTTTCATCCAATCGAAACGACAAAAAAAGGTTTTTAAACCAAAAACCCACTTTTTCCAAACATGAAACACCTTTTCATGAATTTAAAATGATAAAGATGCATAAGATTAAATATGATACCCTCTAACAACTTTAAAGTCTAGAATCCTACCTTGGTGAGTCAAGAACTCGATGTCTCGATTTGCGTGAAAAATCAAGTTTCGTCAGAATAAAATTCTGTCCGGATGGATGCGTAGAGCACGATGCCTATTACAAGGATCGACTATTGGTCCGTCAAAAATCAAGCCCCAGGCCCCCGAGAAGGAAGAGAGAAAAATGAGAAAACTTAGGAGTTAAGTTTTGAAAATATCTAACTCCTGATATTTATAGGCCTCCAAAATATCTTTTTATTTGAATTTTTGAAATTCGCACCGTAACTCCCTACAACCCCCGGAACCAACCCCGCATGCTCAGATAAACTCGATCATACATCAAAACGCTTAAAAATATGTAGAAGCAAAAATTCTAAACATGCATCAAAAAGCGCCAAATATGCATATAATATAAAAGAGATGGTACATGGTCTCACATTAATGGCTGTGTGTTGCCTAATTTTTGTGATTTTTATGAGAAATCCCATAAGTCAAAGAAGACGAAAGAGTGGATTCATCCTATTTTCAGTGAGCTACATATAAGTAATCAATAATTGTAACTACTTATGAATTATTTTTATAGGCTAACTAGTATAACTAATCATTCTATAATTTTTTTTTTTATAAACAACAGGCACAAATGGTAAATGTGCGAGATGAGGCTTCTTAATCTAGAGCGCCATTAACGCAAGAGGAAATCTCAAGGACAGCGCTAGGAGAAAAAAAGGGGTATATTAAAGGATATGGGGTCGGTCCAAAGCCCTCTTCTTCTTCTTCTTCTTCCAAATTTGATGCTGAGTCAAAAACACGCGAGGATTGTAAAGACCCGGTTCTAAACCATAGGATTAGTGATGGTAAACTGATAAGATATTAGGTCATAGTAAGATTAAAGTCTTTACATGATCAAAACCTAAGAATCAGATCCCGAGAATCAAAAACCCTAAAACAAAAAGATTACCCTCTAATCTCGAAGATCATTAAGTTAACCTAAGAACACTTACTCAAAACTCTAAAGAGCTAAACTTTCAAATGAAACTCCGAGTCCCAAAACCTTTAAGAAATGCTGACCTGGCCTCGTAACCTTTCAAGCCCAACAATATTTATGTGTTGTCCTATTACGGTAAACCCCGACTTTCAAATTCAAAGAATAAGAAAATCCAACCTAACCCTTAACGTAAAAAGAAAATTATACTCAAAGACCTAAATCCCGTGATTTCTAATAATCACACTTCGACCCCAAGTCTTTAAGATAGCTATACTTTCATTCTAAGACACCAAAGTTCATAACAAATTATCAATGCCATATAAAGAAACTTAAATTTTCATCCAGATTATACCCAAGTGTTCTTAAAACTCTTAGTATTAATAATTACACATTAGTCCCTCACATCTTTAAAATTTTACAAAAGTTTCTGAGATATTTCTCACCCATAATTCTCTAAAACCAACATTAATTAATATATGCTAGGTATATATATATATATATATCGTATGTGTGAGATCACATAGGAGTATGTGCCAACTTTATATTAATAAGATAAAATACAATATCTCAAATCAAATCAAATAAAATTTTTAACTTTCAAGAAAAGATAATTATATTTTCAAGATTTATCAAAAATAAATAATAAAATAGTATTAAATAATAAAAATAATAGAGAATAAACAAATAGTCAAATAATATAATAAATGTAAAGTAATAATAATAATAATAGCAATCATAAAATTTAAAATAATAATAGTGCATAAAATATTAAATAATAATAATAATAATATCGTGTATTAAATCACAAAATCATACACAAAATTAATAACTTCACTCACACTCACATTCTTCAACCAAGTTTTATATGTATATATAGGTATGAGTATATAAGGGAATCTCTATAATATGATATAATAATCAACAAATGTCAAATCTTTACAACCCATAATCTCAATTAAAATAATCAAAAAAAATATCAAATCTCTACCAAACTCTAAATATAATAATCAAGAAGCAAAAAATAACCTTATTATATGTATATATCTATATGTAAATGTGTATATAAATATACATGTCTCTACAATTAAAACCCAAAATAATAATAATAATGCTAAACAAATATATAATCACAATCTTAAACACAAGCCTTACTTACATAAGCATATATATATATACACTAAAGAAAATCTCTACATTCAAATAAAATAATCACAAGTAAAAGTCACTTTAGTGTATATAATAATCAAAGTGACAAATATAACTTGTTGTATATATGTATAGGTGTATTATAAGTTTCTACAACCCAATATTATAATCAAAACTAATAACTCAATATAATTGTAAGAATCCATTTTTAGATATAATAATAGTA
>JAULJZ010018427.1:0-15904 GCA_032270985.1 Heliamphora pulchella
TATATATATTTGTGTGTGTGTGTGTGTGTGTATCGAGTCTGTAACCTTCCTCTTCAAATATCCCTCACTAAAACTTCCCCTCAACAATGGAGAACCAGAGCCCATTGAAGACGATAATCTCGCGCATGTTCAGGACATCATTCCGGTCGTGTAAGTCCCGAAACCACCTCTCCGACGTCATCGAACAACCCATATTCCTACACCAAGACCGCCAACACCACCAATTGATCAAACTCTTCTCTCCGAAATCTCGTCACTTCCCTTCCGTTTTCAGGCCAAAATGCGCCGAAACACCCAACCCAGAGCTCCTTCCCGCCGCCACCGACGGCCGTAAGTGTCCCCCATCATCGCCCATCTCCCCTCTCAACACACCCCACGAGTTCGAAAAACCAGAATCCAAGCCGAAAGAGAAGAAAAAAGCGAGAAAGAAGACGAATAAGACGGCCACCCAGTTGAGGAAAATCGGTAGTTTCGAGAGTTTTGACAATTATTACGACTGGTTTAGCAGCGACGAGGAGGGTAGTAGTGAAATGGACGACGAGACGACACCGAAGTCTCTCTCCTCCGATTCGTCGAACTCTTTCCGGCGAAACACAGGCGGACGCCGTCGGAATACATCGCGGCGGCGGAGAAGGGAGGATGGGAGGAAGGAGTCGGAGACAAGTCCGATATTGCCGTTGCAGGGTAAAGTGAAAGATAGCTTCGCGGTGGCGAAGCGCTCGAGCGATCCCTACAATGATTTCAGGACTTCCATGGTGGAGATGATCGTGGAGAGGCAGATTTTCGGGGCCGGAGATCTCGAGAATCTGTTGCAGACTTTCCTTTCGCTGAACTCTTCTCATCACCACAAGGTTATCATTGAAGTTTACACACAGATTTGGGAGGCACTTTTCACCAACTGGTCTTGAAATAAAAATATATACCCATAAATTTACTACAATTTAAAATAAATAGTTTAAATTATACTGTTTGTGACGTGAATAATAATATAAATAAATTTAAATTATTTATTTTAAATTATAAATAAATTTATGGGTATAATTTATGAGCTAAGTAGCATTCTCTGATTTCTCTCTTTTCTTTTGAATATTATGCCTTCCTGGAAGAAAAGAATTGTAACTGTAGTTCTGTACTAACTGTTAATTATAGTGACAGTATTAGTGGTTGGTTGGTTAGTCTCTTCTCTTGCTCCTTGTTATGATCAGATTAGTTGGTACTGATGTCAAGTCATCATCTGAAGGTTAAAATGGGTCTTCTGGTTGCTCTTGTCTTTGGGTTTTGAATGAAATGGGGATGTGTGTTTTAGTTTAAGCCTCTGTTTGGTTTTTTAAAAAAGTTAGTTATTTTTTTTTTGTAAAAAAGCTATTTTTTAAGTTATATTGTTTGGTTTTTTAAAAAAATTAATTAATTTTTTTCAGTTCTTAATCTAAAAAAAAAAACTTATACACATTTCAAACTTCTTAATTTTTTTTTGAATTAGAATTACTATAATATTCTCAATTTAAAAAGTCAACCCTCGTTACAAAAATTAAAAAAATTGTGTTAATATCTTAAACACTATAATTTAAAAAATAAAAAGTAAATGTGCATTAAATATTTTAACAAAAAGTAAAAAAAAAGTTACTATAAAAAATTATCCTAAATACTCAAATTTTTTTTATTTGTTTTTTTTATAAAAAAATTAAATATTTTAAAAGTCAAATTTTTTATATATTTCAAATAAATCACTAATAATACTATAGTAATTATGTTTTAATAAATATATTTAAATATCATATAATATAACATTTTATATGTGGTGCTTTAAAAAAATGGTGATTCATAAGATAATATAACTACTCACATAAGATACTATGCCATGTGTTATTAAAATGTAATCACCTTATATAATCATCATATATAGGGCTTGTTTGGGATCAAGAAAAATACTGACTTTTTCTAAAAATTCTAACTTTTAAGCTGGTTTGTTTGGGTTAATATTTTTGTGCGGCTTTCAAGGCAATTAAAAAAAATTATTTTTTATTTTTTATTTTTTATTTTTTTCTTTTAACATTTATTTTTTTAAAATTATTTCAAAATATTTTCACTTTCTATATTTTTTATTTTTTAAAAAAATCAAACTTAAAATTATCTCAAACAGGCACATAGTATTATTTTTTGTTTTTTGATTTTGAAATTTTTTTGTCAGTTTTTGTGGTGGTTGGAAAAGTGAGATGTTGCTTCTCTCCACTTCTAAAAGAAAGAGAGATTTTCATTTTGTAATTATTACAGTTGTACAATTGTATGTTTGAATTATTCATACTAAAAAGATTATGGAGAAGACCAGGGGTAAAAAAAATAAAATTAATTGGACATAAACTATAATTACATATTTAAAACACATTTTATTTTTATAAAAATAATAAACAAGTATAATTCTGAAAATAAAATATATATTTTTAAAAACTTAAATGTGATCTTAATATTTTGCGTTAAAAACTTTTTTAATAAGATTTATAATATGAACAGTTTGAATGTTTGAGAATAAGCTACCATGACTACTATAAAGTTTTGTTTGGGATGTCTAAAAAATATAATTTTTAAGATATTTAATTTTTTTAAAAATAAAAAAAAATAAGGTATTTGAGATAATTTTTTATAATAATTTTTTAATTTTTTTATTAAAATGTCTAATATATACAGTTGGTTTTTTACTTTTAAATTGTAATATTTAGAATATTAGCACGATTTTTTTGTTTTTTTGAAGAAAGTTCATTTTTCTACTGTTAGAAAAAATATAACGCAATACAAGATTTGTTCGGTGGTCCAGAAAATACATCTTTATTAATAAACAATGATTACAATAAATTGAAATTACAGGAAACGAAATACAAAAATTAACATGAATAGACAATGCAAACCGAGTCCTGCAAACGCAGTTTCCTTAAGAATGATTCACTGCCTACCGATGGTGTTGTTGGTTTCTTCACCGGCGTCACTCTCCCAGGATAAAACGGTTCCGAACGTTGGAATACCTCCAAAGATCGGCTACGAACGTACTTCGTCTGCCTTTCTCTCTCTCTCGCACACTCTCACAGCTTTGAAATCTCAGAATTTGTCTCTCTGTATCTCACTTCTATTTCATACTCACTATTCATCTGTAGAAGATATTATATAGGCATTCTCTCATAGGGTTACATATATGAAATGAATGGTATTAAAACAAAAAATCAATTGGTCAATTGAATTCAGAAATCAATTTTGATCTATTGATTTCCGAATTCAAATTGAGATTATAAAGAATTAAATTGCCAATGAATTCTGCTAATTGAATTCTACCATTCTGTCAGTCAATTGAATTCAAAATGCCAACATCTACTTGAGAGTATTATAGTAATTTTAATTTTTTAAAAATTAAGTTGTTTAAGATATGTATAAGCTTTTTTTTTTGAATTAAAAGATGACAAAAATCAAGTTAATTGGCTTTTTAAAAAAATCAAACATTATAGCTTAAAAGTTGATTTTTTTTTTTGTAAAAGAAAGTCAAATTTTAAGTGATCCTAAACAGGATCTAAATATAAATGGAGAGGGAAGGAAAAAACGGACAAATTAAGAACATGGATTGTTTGTTTGTTTGTTTGTTTGTTTCCGAAGAAAACGCCTTTCGAAAAGTATAAACTAAGTTCTCTTCAGTTTCTTCCGCGATTGGACTTCATTTGTTTTTTCAAGCACTTCACCAGAAGAATAGAAAAGGAAATCAACTTTTGAATAATGAGGAAAACAAAAATACGTAAGATGTTGACAAAACTAAGAACACCTTTCATTCCATACACACGAAATAGAGCCATTGGAATGATATGAATGAAAAATTATTATTATTATTATTATTTTAACTAGTACATTAAGACTTTGTCTCTGTTTTAATTTGGCCTCTTGTGTTGAAGATTAATCACAGTGAACAATTGAACTCATATACCACGCAAAGCACACACAACTCATAAAAAAATAGAAAACGAATAAGAAAACAATCATAAGAACAAAATATATATATTTACATGGTTTGACAATTTATGCCTACGCTTACGAGATCACATTTTTTCTTAAAATCTTTAACAAAATACAATAATAGTGTTTTGGGATAAAGCAATATAAGAAAACTAGGTCAATCTAATAAACAGCTGCAATCCTAGCAACTTTAAAAAATGCAATTCCAAAATAGACTGATTCATCTGTCTATAAATCCTGATCAATTTGTCTGTCAACCAATAGTTTGGAGCTGCTTGCAATACTTTTGCAGTCGATTGGTCTCTAAATCGATCAATCCATCTATATATCCCAGTGATTAATTTTTTTTATCTTTTTAACATCTTACTAGTGGGCAGTAAATTTGATCTTCAAGAATTAGTCAACATGCATATAAATTGATCTAGATGGTAGTGTTATAAAATTTTTTAAAAGTCACACAATTATGTGAGCATTTTATATCTATGAATAGACCACATATAATTGTGCGCATGATTCCTAAAAAATTCATAACATTTCCTAGTCATGTTTTTTGGAACACCAAATAATTATACATGTGAATCCATTATAAATGGTTTTTAATACAGGTTTGGGCTAAATGCCATGATTTTGCTTAATTATTTGTCTTTTCTTAATTTTTTTTAATTTATGACTAAATTTTTTTATTTTTTTAATTCATCTCAAAGAGATGAACTCAAAAAGTAAAAAAATTTGATCAAAAGATGAAAAAATTCACTAAAGACGAAAATAAGCAACATAAAATTTAATTTATTGGCTTATTTTTTCTTATTTTTATCTTTTTTAAATTTTTTTTTTATTTTGATCAAAATATTTTACTTTTTTGACTTGTTTCAATGGGAAAAGTCTAAAAAGTATAATATTTTGACTAAATGATAAAAACAAGTTCATTAAAGACGAAAAATTTACAATGCTAAATAAGTAAATAAGCAACATTGCCCCGTAGATTATATTTATTTGATGGGTTGAGCCCAGCGCAACCGCATTTGCCCGGCTGACCTATAAGGAGGTGAACAAACGTGAGCTATCCGGCGATATCTCGCCGGAAGCCACTCCAATGGTTAAGTTAGAAAGGGTCTTCTTGTGAAAAATATTGGATACATAATTGAGTTCACATATACCTGTAGACTGGCTATCTGCCTCTTTTTATAGCATGGGAGACCCAGTCTCTCTCCTCAGCTCTCATGATTATTTCTCACGTATCTATCAAACGTCCCATCAATGTGGCTCTGCTACCTCTACCACCTTTACCTCCACACTGACAACTGCAGTCCCCCTCAGTCACATCGTCATCACATCGTCGTAAATAACTTTATCTCAGCCGTCCTCTGGGCCGCGCTCCTCCTACTAACGCTCCCTTCGAGGTTGCTAGGCACTCGATGTCAATGGGCTGAAGTCGTTCCCACACAGCACGGCCTCTTCCGGGCCTTCGATACTTTTGACGGGCCCCGATTCGGGTTTTGGCCCATCCCCCTTCAAGCCCTGAATGGGTAAATTTAGCTTATTAGTTTATTTGTCATCGTAGATTTTTTTTGTTTTTAGTAAATTTTTTTCATTATTTAGTTAAACTATTATGTTTTTTAGACTTCCCTCATTGAGACAAGTCAGATAAGTAAAAAAATTTTGATCAAAATATTAAAAAAGTTCAGAAAAAATAAAAAATAAATAAAAATAAGTCAATAAGCCAAATTTTATGAGTTTTAAGCTAAAATAAACAAAAATAAACTATTAAGCTAATAAGCAATATTTGCACAAACATGGCCATTATCTCATTCATGGTCAATAACATTTAAGATCACCATAAAATGATATGTATTATCGATTTGATTCAAAATTAGTATGATGTGAGGCATAATTTGAATAAATCTTTTCTATACACATCACTTTATTAGTAATTTTATAGATAAGAATTACGAATCTAGTATTGCCAGTATTATAGAGTTCTTCAAAAACTACAAAATTGCGTAAGGTTTATTGTAACATGGTTCTTTGGGACACCAAATAATTATCAATGCGAAGTTATAAGCAATGATTTATAACAAGATTTTTATAACATTGGATTATAACACTGATTTATTTATTTTGTTACATTATTTGTTTACTATTTTTAATACGATAGTATTTGGTCAAGCTTTTAGGGGTAGCTTTTACTATTAATTTTAATAATAATTTATAATTTTTTTAAATATTTATAATTTTTATTATAAGTTATAATTGATTTTTTTCCATTTTAGCTATAAAACTAACATATTTGTCGAATAACTAATACTTTATACAAATTATATAATCAATAAATTATTAGCTTCAGCAGTATTGAACACCCACTTAATAAAGCACACGTTATATATAAAAAATAGTAGACAGATGATGTATTGATATATACAAAAGTTATAGATTTACTATTCAAGCCCTGTTTGGAATTAATAAAAAACTAGCTTTTTTTTTAAAAAGACTCCGCTTTTAAGATGATTTGTTTGGTATAATAAGTTTGCACGATTTTTTAGACAACTTAAAAAAGTCAAATCTTTTTATTTCTCTGTTTCTTCTTTTAATATTTACTTTTTCAAATTATCCAAAGCACTCTTATTTTTTTTTATTTTTTTATTTTTAAAAAAAATTAAATTTCTTAAAAGCCAGACTTAAAAACTATCCTAAATAAGCTATCAACATATATTAATATTATTTTATTTTTAGCTTATTAATCATTATTCAATAGACACTGGGCTTAAATGGTCAACCGTTATTATATTTCGTGCTAGCAAACAACTCATAGGTATGCAAACGAAAACAATCGACAAAGAATTATGCTTTTTGATTCAAGTCTTATCAATTTAAACTAAAGGTCCCTTTGGCAATTTTAATTTTTTGATTTTTTGCTAAAACACAAAAAAGCACACTTGATTTTTTTGACAAAAAAGAAAAAATTAAAATTAAAGTCAAATTAAAATACTAATTCTTAAAATATTTTAGGTATTATATTTTGTATATAATACCTGAAATATTTTGTATATATTAAAATTAAAGTCAAATTTATTTCTTGGGTATTATATTTTGTATATTGTAAAAAAAAATATTTCAGGTACATTTATTTGTTGTCTCCTCGTTAAACAAACTCACTTCAATTATAATTCAAAAATCAATTTGTTCATACTCAATTAATAATGCTACAATGACTACATGTTTTGGTGATTGCGTTTAGAATTAAAAAATTGCTAAAGATAAAAATAAGTAATATAAAAATAAGCAACAATAATGAATCTTTTGTAAATTGCTTTTTTTTTTCTTGGGTATTATATTTTGTATATTGTAAAAAAAATAGCGTAAATTAGGAATTGGTTCCATTTTAAGAAAGTTCTTGAAGATAAGTTCTTATTAAAAGTTATGTATTTTATAAAGTCCTTTTTTAAAATTTCAATCAAAAAATTGCCTATTATAACCTTTGTTAATTTTAATTGACATTAAACTAAACATGAAAATATTTTTTTGTACAAAATCTAGCTTTTAAATTGCCGTTTCCTTCATTCACGAAAACGGTTTCCCCTCCAATTGTGTTTCGGTCAAATAAAACTTCATTTGCGAAAATTTCCAAAATGAAGTATACAAAATGATTTTACCGAAATGATTTTGTATAAAATCATTTTGTATGCTTCATTTTTGTGTTCAATGGAACCTTTGTTTTTGTTTCAAATAAATTATTATGGCAGACTTTGGTTGCATTTGGCAAATTTTGGTTGCATTTTCGTAATCTAATCATGGTTTGGGTTGTCCATTTTATGTCATTTGCTTAAAGTTTCAAAAAATGATACACATTGAATTTTTATGAATAAACTGCATCATTTTTTGGTTGCATATCGTGAGCAAATTATACAAATAAAACAATAACATTGTCGAAAATGATACACATTGAGTTTTCATAAAAATGGTAGTTCATTTTATGTTGTTTTTCGTCATTTACTTTCTGACGCGTTATATTTTCTTAACGTTGCAAAAAACAATACACATTGACTTAAAGTTGCAACAAATGATACACATTGAGTTTTCATGAATAGACTGTATCATTTTTTTGTTACGTAACACGAGCAAATGATAGAAATAACACAATAACATTATTGAAAATGATATATATTAAGATTCGAATTGAAAGTGGAAGCTTTTTTTTGAAATCCAAAAAATGTTTAAGACACGAAAAGAGTATTGACAGTAAGGGTAATTTTGAAATCTAAATTCAAAATGAGTCCCGTGCGAAAGTTGTTTTATTAATAAGACCAAACAGTAAAATAAAGCCTCAAATCGGACCTTTGAGGTACATGTAATCCATAAATCAATTTGTTCCTACTCAATTAATAATGCTACAATGACTACATGTTTTGATTATTACGTTTATGCTTAACATAATGTAGAATCTCATGTATAATCCTAAAAATAATGAGTGGATCCACAAGAAAATAAAAATACCACCGCACATTAGGTATCACATCCACACATCATCTAGTATTTAATTGTGCTCACTAAAATCACATTTTTGTTAAAAAATGAGAAAAAATTGCTAAAGATAAAAAGAAGTAATATAAAACCTGATTTATTATCTTATTTTGGCTTATTCTTGTTTTTTTAATTTTTTTATATTTCAATTACAAAAATACATTTTTTTGACTTATAAGGTGAGTCAAAAAAGTATAATAGTTTACTAAACTATAAAAAAAAGTTTACTAATTATAAAAGCTAAATAAATAAATAATTATTTAATTTTTTTAAAATATCACTACCACACCATTACTCATTTCTATTAAGTGAAAATAGTGAGGCAAGATGAACAAAATATGCACTCACCATCGTAACATCGGGCACAAGCTTTTGTTTGTATTATAGATGACTGAATTCGAAATGTAATTGTTCTTTTAATAATAATAAAATTTTTTACAAAATTAAAGACGATCGAATCTTTAGATGCTTCAATAAATGGATACCTGCAAAATAAACTCCTCAGCTGGTGGCCGACGAGAAATTCTTTGATGGCCAAGTTGAAAGGGTCTTAAGATAAAAAATATATATATGAAAAATAGAATTAGAGTCCATACTTTGCATTGGTTGACATGGAAGGTTTAAACCTCCAGTCTTGTCTTGCCGCCCCCATTTATGGCTAAGGGGTAATTAGTTAGGTTTTATATTTATGTTAATTTTTTTATCACTATAATTAGTCCATAACTTCTACTTGCTCCTTCAAAAGGAGGCGGAAAGATTATGTATCTCCAGTCTGTGCTGCAAAACTTAATTGAATCATGTTATGTTTCAATGTCTAGTCGAATTAGGACTTTTGAGGCAAGCCAGTGCACCGTGTAGAGAGAAAAACTCCCAACTTTTTTGGTTCGTTCTGAAAGCAGAAGCAACCAGAGAGCTTTGCTGGCGGCCGGAGCTGTTTACTGGTTGTGCCGGATCGAGAACCTTCCATGCAAACCGTACAAACACTGGCTGGAGCAGTCGCGGTAACGGCCGTCATTTCCGGCGCTGACGTCCTTTTTTCTGTATTCTGTTGAGACCTTCTTATTTGTTTTTGTTAGCCAATCCCAAATGCTCTCAACACAAACAAACAAGCCTAGAGAGAGGAACTAAGATAATTTTTAGGGAGAAAATCATATTTTTTAGATCTGAATCTGGCTCACGAATCTGAGCTCTTTTTACCTTTTGGTGAACAAAAATATTTTAGATATCTAAAACTGAAGATTTCTCTTCTTTTTCTGTATTTTTCTCATCTTGCTGAGATCTTTTTGTCTTTTTTGTATTCCAATTTCAAATGCTTTCATCATAAACAAGCAAGTATAGAGAGAAAAACTAAGATGATTTACACAGAGAGAAAATAAAACCCTGAACATGTTCTTCAGTTTTGTTTGTTTTTCTCAGGTTCTATTTATTTATTTTTATTAGAGGGAGACTCCCCCCTTTGTCACAGAAGGTCAACAGCAAGGATTCGCCTTTTACTTTGATTTATTGTTTGTTGGTTCTTCTTAAATACCGAGACTTTGTTGTCCAAAATCTTGTTCCTTTTCTTAGGATCTATATACCAAAAACGATATAGTTCGAATGTATACATAAATGATGATAGGATGTTTTACTTAGTGTTTTGGATTAGATCCAAGCCATCTGAGATGAGTTTTGTTTCTGTCGAGCTTGGCTGATCGTTGCCGAGCTTGGTCGAGCTTCGTTTCTCTCGTTTTTCATCGACGGCGTCAATTGAAAAAGGCTGAAATATAATTGTTCCTTAATGATAATAAAGAGCTTAACTAAATTAAAGACGATCGAGTTTTCAAGTGCTCCGGCTGAATACCTGCTAAACAAAAACAAGTCTCCAGTCAGTGGTCAATGGAAAACTCTTCGATGCTTAAGTTAAAAAAGTCTTTAAAAAAAAAATATAGACGAGAGATAATATTAGAGTTCATACCTTTGCATTAATTGAGGGGGCCTATATATAGAAGAGGGAGGGTTTGATCCTTCGATTTTATCTTGTCTTATTACCTCCACTCATTGCTAAGAAGTATTTAGTTAGGTTTAATACATTTGATAATTTTTTACCACTACAATAGATATTTTTATTATTGCATGCTTTTCAAAGTTTTCAAATTGCTGTTTAAAAAAAATCGTTTTTAAAGTTTGTGGTGTGTTTTTACGGTTTTTACTTTCTCGTTTATGAATAAAAAGAAACTTAAAGGCTGAAACGGTATTTTTGTGAAAACATTTTATTTTGGTACTTTCAACTTCTATTTTTTTAATAATCAACTTTACAACAAACTGACAGCAAAAGATGGCTCCAAAATCAAATTATAAGAAATGGGTAAATGAGCCTGTTTGGGTTAGTTTTTAAAGTAGTTTTTTTTTTGGTAAAAAAATTAATTTTTAAGTTGTATTGTTTGATTTTTAAAAAAAGTTAATTAATTTTTTTTATTTTTTAATTTAATAAAAAAAGAAATACATATTCCAAATACCTCAATTTCTTTTTCAAACAAAATTATTATAATACATTGACATTAAAAATTAACTCTACCCACAAAAAAAAACTGTGATCTCAAATACTACAACTCAAAAGCTAAAAGTAAAAATATTTTAAACACATTTCAATAAAAAAAAAAAAAAAACAAAACAAAAAACCTTCTAAAAAAATTATACCAAATACTCTCTCACTTTATTTATTTATTTATTTAAAAAAAATTTAATTTCTTAGAAATCAAATTTAAAAACTATTCCAAACAGTCACTAAAAATTTGGAAAACGGCTTTTGTTAATTTCCCCAATATAACATAGCAACAAAAAAAACATGGTAAAGAAACAAAAAAAAAAAAAAGGGAGAAAAGGAAAGGTGCTTGTAATGGAGTTTCCACTTTGCATAACAGAAAGCCTTTTTTAGAACTTTATACAAAAGTAGAGTGATACGTCTATTTCATGGGAAGGCTACAAATGGGTTAGATTAATACCCAGTTTGGGATAAAAGTAGGCCAATTTCTAATTTTATCAAAATATTTTATTTTTTTTAATCATTTTGATGAGATCATTAATCAAAAAAATAAAAAAGAATTACAAAATCAAAGCAAGAATGAATCTAGCTTATTGCATTTTCTGTTTTTCCTCTCTATTTTTTATGATAAAAGTATCATGATAAAAAAGAAAAAAATATCAAGAATTAAATAAAATAATTAATAAAAACATTGTCCCCCGTTAAGGATAAATTTCAATATTTTTGTATTTTGTATTTTGTATTTATCTGATTTTTTTTTATCTTTTAACTAAAAAATTTAGTTTCTTGGGCCGTTTCGATGAGGAACATTAAAAAATAAAAAAAATTAATCAAAAAATTACTTCCGTCCCTTTTAATTTTTGTTTTGTTTTTTAGTATAAAAATCAAAATTTTCGCATTTCACATAGAAAGGGTTTTAAAAATGGCGCCCTATGGATAATAATTTATTTGTTTATTTTTATTTTTAGTATTTTTTTTAATTAAACTATTATATTTTTTGATTTCTCCCGTTAAGATGAGTTGAAAAAGAATTTTTTTATTAAAATATTAAAAAATTTCTGAAAAAAATAAAAATAAAATAAAATAAACAAATAAGTCAAATTTAATATTACTTATTTTTGACTTTAAGTCTTAAGTGAGTTTTTGTCATCTTTTCATTTAAATTTTTACTTTTCAATTTATCTTATCGATTAAAAAAATAGTTAAAAAATTAAAAAAATTAAAAAAATAAACAAAAATTTTAAAATTTAATCGCCAATATAAAAGTTTGACACAATAATAATAAAAAATTATTTTAAAAAATAAATAAAATAAACAAACAAACAACTTCGAAAGTGATTTGAAAATCAAGCCAGCTAAGATACGTACTTGAGAGAGAGAGAGAGAGAGAGAGAGAGAGAGAAAATGAACCAGAGCTTTTTTTTTTTTCTTGCCCTATGGGAAGCGGGAGATCCTTGCGATAGTGCTTCTGCTGCTAGACTGCCACTGCTGACCTCGATTGATACCTATATAACATTATGGCCTTAATTGATAATTTTAGTTTTTTTTTAAAAAAAAAATTAAAGTTATTTATTTGGCTAAGAAGTAAAAAAACAAAAAAAATTTAAAAATTAAAAAATTAAATTAAAATACAAACTCCCGAAATATTTTATTTAAATTTTTATCACTTTTAAAATACAATAATATCATTTATTCATAACTTATTTACTACTACTACCAACTACATATAATTGTTAATATTTAATATATAGAATGGTAAAATTGTCCACTTTTAACAAAAAAAAACTAATTTTTTATACAAATAACTAACTTAAAAAAAATTAACTTAAAAACTAAATTACCAAACAATTTACTTTTAACCAAATTTAACTTTTTGACTAAAAAAATGAAAAAATAAAAAATTTACTTTTAAATTAGTTGTCAATCGAGCCCATATAGGAGGTGTGTGCCAAAGCATTTTGATATAAGTTTTAGATTTTTATTACTAATTTTAATTATAAACAATAGTTTATTCTAAATATTCATAACTTCTGATACAAATTATAATTATTTTTCTTCTATTTCAGCTATAAGTTACAATTTTTAAAAATTACTCACAATTTCTACTACAAGTTATAATGTATAAGTTACTAGTTTCAGTAATATCAAACACCACAATAAACATAAAACTAGTGTTGATATATATATATATAAATATAATATTTTTATGTTTTACTCTTATCATAATTTTAAAAAATAAATTTCATAAATTTTATATATGTATTTATATTTCAAAAAATATTTATCTTATGTTTTTTTGGGACGGAGCATAGAAAGATGAAGTGAGAGAAGCAAATATTTAATTCACTCCATTTATTATTAGGGACAAAAAAATTCTGTATATATCGAGACGAAACAGAGAAAATTGGCATTCTACTAAAGAAGAAGAGTTGAGATTTTTGTCTAAAAAATTATACGGTTTCTTGTTTTAATGTATTAAAAATTATTGAATTATATAAAAATTTCAGATACAAAATTTATAACACATTTAACAATTCTTGAAGTGTTAAGAGAAAAGATTATATGATCTTCAAGACAGATAATTTCTGCTAAATGTTTAATTGTGACATTCTATTTATTATTGAATTGTCTGAGGGAGAGAGAGAGAAAGGTTTCAAAGGTTATAATATATGCCAAAATGGGGTGCGAATTAAAGAATGTCAGCTCCTTTGCCAATGCGCTCTGTTTTTCTCTGCATAGAACGCTTTGTTTAAAGCCTCAATGGTCGCATTTTTTTGGGTTCTCGAGCTCCCCCATTTCTCTCTCTCTCTCTCTGTATTAATTGACAATTTTATTTTTTTGATTTTTTGCTTTTTAATTAAAAATATCAAAAAATTAAAATTGTCTATTTGGTAAAAAAATTAAAAAATTAAAAAATTAAAAAATCAAATCAAAATACAAATTTTCAGAATATTATATTTAAACTTTCACCATTTTTTAAAAATAATAATACTTTTTATTTATAATTTATTTACTACCGTTACCAATTATATTTATAATTGTTAATATCAAATATACAGGAAAAAAAAATTATCTACTTTAAACAAAAAGTAAAAAAATTAATTTTTATACAATCAACCAACTTAAAAAAAACTAGCTTAAAAACTAAGTTAACAAGCAGTTAATTTTGAACTCAATTTAACTTTTTGGCTAAAAATATAAAAAAAAAGTTAACTTTTAAGCTAGTTGTCAATCAAGGCTAAAGTTTTTTATTTTTAATTTTCTTTAATCTATAGTTATTGACGTTTTTAAAAATTTTACTATTTTTAATTTTTTTCAAAAAAAAATATTTATACATATCTCAAACACATTATTTCAATAAATAATAGAATTTTAGGGAAAAGAATATCCAACCATCTTCAAGTAGGCACTTTTTAATGTACGTAGGAAAATCAAATCTTTCAAGCAAACAACACTATAAGTTTTACATATTTTTGTTGAATTAAACCAAATCCACGATGAATTATTTGTTCCTACACATTAGTCATAAGGACCTCCATATGCCAAATAAGTATGATTTTGTCTCCTCTAATGATAAGTGTTGATTCTTTTTTCTTTTTTGTTAATTCTAATTCACACTAATTATAAATACATGTACAATTATATACAATTAAAAAAAAAAGAGATACATTGATCTATTCATTCTCGAAAATGGGAGTAGAAGAGACGTCATTGATTAATTTCCACCAAATTGATTTCGACTTTTGTTTAACATCAGATCTAAAAATTTCTAAAATAAAATTTATCTTTTGTGAATATTGCACATATACGAATTGTAGTAGAAATAACAAATAAATAAATAATCTTGTATTTAAAGTATTTTGTCACTAGATTCACCTTTTAGTATTGGGTTAAAGCTATAACCCTGGTTAGTTTTAACTATGACTAAACAACAAATTTGTTTGAATGGGAAAAATATTCAAAAATACCAACATTAATTTTTTTTTTGTTAGCAGTATAAATAATTAACTTTTTTGTTAAAATGAAATAAATGTGAGTAATTATATTATTGTTATTTTTCAATTATTTTTTCTTTTTCAATTTCAATTATCATATATATACTAGAAAACAACTATACCATTTAATACCAGAAAACAGGACCCCCAAAAAAAATGCATAATCATTTCACTATATTCAGAAGCTCTAGAAATCACCCAGAAATTGATTTAACTAATAGAGAGAATCGTAATGAGAAATAGGTCAACAGGGAGAAACGATCTCCATGATAAAGCAAAAAATAAACAATTTTTTCAATATATTCTTTTTTAATATTTATAATTATATTCTTTTTTAATATTTAATATATTTTAGAAAGGTATAAATAAAAATTAAAAATTATAAGTATAGAAACAAATATACTAACATATTAAAAATACAAGTATATAAGGATAAATCTTAAACATTTAAAAGTTTATTTTTAAATTTTAAAAAGATATAATTTAGAACTAAAAACTAAAAATTATAAGTACAAATATACCAAAATCTTTAAATACAAGTGTATAGAGGTATAAATCTTAAAATTTTAAAATTATATCTTTTAAAAATATATTTCAAACTTAAAATTTAGTAAAACTATATGAGTAAGAATGAGCAGCTGATAAGGGTTTTTTTTTTTTTTTTTTTTTGACAGTAAATGAGATTCTTTTATTATAACAATTTTTAGTGACAAGAATAATATTCATCGCCTATGTGAAAGGAATGGCGCAAAAGTAAGATTTTTCTCGCTAACTTTAATTAGGGAATTTCAGACAAATGTCTAAAAAATAAGTTTTAACGCACAAGATTCATAAATAAAAATTTTAACACGCAATATTCAACTGTGTAATTTCTCTCAAAAATACC